>JAVLUX010000024.1:34327500-34487500 GCA_032164185.1 Moxostoma hubbsi | reverse complement strand
GCCCACAAATTTTCCATCAAATTGAGGTCAGGGCTTTGTGATGGCCACAATACCTTGACTTTGTTGCCCTTAAGCCATTTTGCCACAACTTTGGAGGTATGCTTGTGGTCATTGTCCATTTGAAAGTCCCGTTTGCTACCGAGCTTTAACTTCCTGGCTGATGTCTTGAGATGTTGCTTCAATATATCCACATAATTTTCCTTCCTCATGATGCCAATCTATTTTGTGATGTGCACCAGTCCTTCCTGTAGCAAAGTACCCCCACAACATGATCCATGCTTCACGGTTGGGATGGTGTTCCTCGGCTTGCAAGCCTCACCCTTTTTCCTCCAAACATAATGATGGTCATTAGGGCCAAACAGTTCAATTTTTGTTTCATTAGACCAGAGGACTTTTCTCAAAAAGTAAGATCTTTGTCCTCATGTGCACTTGCAAATTGTAGTCTGGCTTTTTTATGGCAGTTCTGGAGCAGTGACTTCTTCTTGCTGAGCAGCCTTTCAGGTTATGTCGATATAGGACTTGTTTTACTGTAGATATAGATACTCGTCTACCTGTTTCCTCCAGCATCTTCACAAGGTCCTTTGCTGTTGTTCTGGGATTGATTTGCACTTTTTGCACCAAATTACGTTCATGAACGTGGTACCTTCAGTCATTTGAAAATTGCTCCCAAGAATGAACCAGACTTGTGGAGGTCCACAGTTTTTTTTTTCTGATTTATTTAGATTTTCCCATGATGTGAAGCAAAGTGTCACTGAGTTTGAAGGTAGGCCTTAAAATACATCCACAGATACACCTCCAATCAGAAGCTAATTGTCTAAAGGCTTGACATAATTTTCTGGAATTTTCCAAGCTGCTTAAAGGCACAGTTCATTTAATGTATGTAAACTTCTGGCCCACTGGAATTGTGATTTAGTCAATTTAAAGTGAAACAATCGGTCTAATTATTCATGTCATGCACAAAGATGATGTCCTAAACGACTAGCCAAGACTATGCTTTGCTAACACGAAATCTGTTGAATGGTTAAAACAAATCTTTTTAATTACTTCAACCAAAGTGTAAGTAAACTTCTGACTTCAACTGTACATACTTTGGTAACGATCTCACCAATGGTAAAAACGCAGAGGTTTAAAAAAAAAAAAATAGTCTACCGTCTAAACCTAGACAACGTGATTTTATCAAGCTGCCAAAACCTTCGGAAAGTATTCCAGGTATCGAAATTCCTTGAATCGAGGTCAAGGTATTCTAGGCTTGTTTGTATTACCCTATGGTATTACCATATACAGAATACAGAAACTCACTGCCGTAAAGCTTCGAAAAGTGACGCACATATTGCCGTCACTGTCAGGTGCGCGTTCAGGTGCTGAGACCTGCCTTTCAACTTTATTCAGCGAGAATTACACATGCAAACAAGATGTTTTAGGGAGGTCACGTTAGACAGGTCGAGCTTGTCAAGATTCACTTTGCAACCACACAAATGCTTTGTTTTTTCAATGGACTACACGCGGAAGTTAATGTGCGGCTAACCTATACACCCATAAGAGTAATGCTCTTTATCAAAGTAAGTAGACATTTCGACATTTGTCTTTGAGTAATAACAATATGCATACATGTGTAAATCTTATATCGCTGAGCATGTCAGAACATATTAAAAATAGCAAGTATGAAACGAAATTATTATTGTAATCTACCTTGATTGTCGATGTAATGCCACAGGTTTTGTGAAAATGGCTTTTTCAAATTTGTCTTATTTAGTTAAACTCATAAAATGCATTAAATATACTGATATATGTATGCATGTGTGTGTATGTATGTGTGTGTATATATATATATATATATATATATATATATATATATATATATTTGCAACAGGTGTTATGCATGTCGTGTTGTGTTGTGCTGTGCTGTGATTTTCAATGCATATCTTGTATTATGCAGGTCACCAGATTTTATTGACTGGCTTAGTTTTGTCCCATTCAAAGAAATAAACATGAACCATCTTAAGTTGATGAGGTTAATTGTCGGCTGCTTGGTGATTGTTGCCACGGTGAAATACTTATTTAGACCCAGGTGAGGATTCCACCTAACATGGGTCTCCATCTACACGTGCACATCCATGCATCACTCAAAACAAGCTTAAATGTCCCCAAAAAGTTTGTCATTGCAGTTAATTTATCTTTTATTTGTAGCTCAAGCAGTGGCACTCGCGAAAAGAGCCATCAAATCAGACAAGGTGGTGTTTTCTGGGCTCAACACCGTGTACCGCCACTGAATTCGGTGGATAATCAGATTGATCCACTAAAAAAAGAACCAGCCCAACAAGAAAACCCAGACAGCTTAAACGTTCAGCCGGAGAAACCAGTGGACGTCCTGTCAATCCAAGAAGAAGAGCCTGATAATACAGTGGCAGCTCCATTTCAGATTGTCCATTTAGATTTGAAAGGTGCCCCACCCAAAGTCAAATATCTTGAACAGGTAGGGATGGATCAAAGCAAACAGGGTGTGTCGTAAACACGCAGTTCAGTGAATGTATAGTTTTTTAACATTGTTAGCATTTTCTCTTATAGATCTTCCCTTTGATTTCATCTCTGGGCGCTAATGGGATATTACTAGAATATGAGGATATGTTCCCATATGAGGGTGAACTTGAAATACTCAAATCAAGTTTTGCATACAGGTGGGTCTCTGAATCCGAGCGTCTGATCGACTGAATAGATTCTTGATGAGTTTTTGATGACTCTTTTCTCCCTGTTTGATTTGTGTCTCTTTATATATTCATCCCTTATTTTGTGGTTTATGGAGAAGTCCGGAAGATATAGAGGAAATTAAGTCTCTGGCCAAACGGCACCATCTTGAGCTGATTCCTCTGGTGCAGGTGTTCGGACACTTGGAGGCAAGTTCGGAAGAAGCTAATCTGTGTTGCTTGCTCAGGCAAGCTATGCTATCACTACAACTCATTTTTGGGATTAGCAATTTGAACAAATCCCCACGTGGAGAGGGTCCCCTCATGGGGGCTGCCATGTTAGGATCACATGACCAGCTGAGTAGTAGTCACTTATCCTCCATAAGACCACAAACAAAAAATATACAGTGTGCACCTTTAATACATGAATTATGTATACAGTATGTGATGGCTAAAGGGAGTGTGCCCCGTAACGAATCAATGAGTACATTTAAACTTATTTGTTGAGTGGAAGAACAAAAAAATTACTTAAAAGTAACTAGTAATGCGTTTACCGGAAAGTCAGAAATCTGATTACAATTTTATAGTAGTAATTAGTAATTGTTAGTTAATTAGTTTTTTAAATAACTTGCGCAACACTGCTAGTAATAACGTTTTTATTTATTCACATCTAGTTACAGTTACTGTATATACACACATCTAGACAGGGGGTTATTTTACTCATTATTTTTGTCTTTTGACAAAAACTCTGATACATTTTTAGACTGACGTCCGCAATTTTTCACACTCAAATTTAAAAGCTCACCATTCACGCATACCGTGGACTAAATGCACAAAATTGGTCTTATTTTTTTTCAGAAATCCCCCCAAATAATAAAAAAAAGACTTAAATTATTCATAAATAATGTTGTATGAGTTTATAATCTTATGATAAACAGATAGACTAATATATATATATATTAGTTGCTGTTGTCCAGAATTTGTAAACATGTAATTCTGGTTGAAAAGTCTTCTTTCATTCCACTAGATGGCAGCAAACTCTAGAAAAAAAAAGATTTTTTTCCATCACATTCAATCATAATATACAGATCTGAAATGTAGGTGGCGCTCTAATGCATTTTAGCCCTCAAATATGTGCTCGTCCATAGACATTCAGTCTAATTTTTGGTTCATGCACCACCCCAAATATTTCATTTAACATCTTTGCCTCTGAGTGGACTAGAAGCTCAATTTAAGTGTCATTAGAAAGCTCCCCTTAGATCAGGGTTGGGGAACCCTGCTCCTGGAGGGCCACTGTCCTGCAGAGTTTAGCTCCAACCCTAATCAGACACACCTGAGGACACTTATCATGGTCTTGATTACTTGAAAAATGTAAGCGCAGGTGTGTTTGATTAGGGTTGGAGCTAAACCCTGCAAGACAGTGGCCCTCCAGGAGCAGGGTTCCCCACCCCTGCCTCAGATCCTCCACTTTGTGATGATATATAACAGTTTATCATCAACAGTCAAAAACAATTTTTTTCTGATGCTTTTCCTGCAGAACGACAAATATTGTTCTGGACATCTAAGATGTAAGATTAGATTTTTCAGCCAAGCAAGCTCACAAATAAGTTAAAAAAATGGCAAATATTTTAGAAAACAGCCTGAGGTAAAATCAGATATGAAGTTTTTAGCTATTTGGGGCTTACAGCGGCAGTGATTGTTGCATAAATGAGACGTTTGTGTTTGATGACTCGCAGAAATCATATTTCACTTTGTGATTCTTTTGATAATCTTTCGAACTGTGGTGGTAGGACAACAAAATAAACTATACAGTCACATATACAGAGTTTAAGGGGTTCATTTGAGAAAATATTAAAATTTTCCATCATGTCATATTCATTCATTTTAGTACATTTTACTATAAATTGGCATATAATGGATTTTACAAAAATAAAGTGCTTTAGTCGACGGTAATGTGCAAAATGACAAAAACATGTAATTAACATGTGATTAACTGCATCTAGATGTAGTGGTTGTTGTGGGAGGTGTTTAAACAAAGTCAGATGTGCTTACACTCCTGCTCACACTTCTGTTTTCTCTGTAGTTTGTCTTAAAACACAAGAAGTATTTCAGCTTGAGAGAAGTGGCTGAGTATCCCAATAGCCTAAACTCTCTGGCCCCAGGAAGCCTGGATCTTGTTAAAGAAATGTTAACACAGGTTATGAGGAAGCACCCAGAAGCAAAGTGGTTCCACATCGGTGCTGATGAGGTTGGTGTATTCTTATCCTTTGTAAACCAGTTAAAAGTGTGTGTGATTTAGTCATCATTTACTCACCCTCATGTCGTTCCAATCCTGTTTGGCTATCTTTCTTTTATGGGACACAAAAGAATCAGTCACCATCCACTTTAAGTGCATGTATAAAAAATATGCAAAAAAAGCGAATTTTCATCATCAGCACAGTCCGAACAGCCTGTCTGCATGCGACCCAATTTTCCCGACAAGTGGACAGTCCTCATTTGCAAGGCTTGAATCAAGTGCGTGACAAAAAGGCACACATAAAAAAACATATACCTGAGCCTTAACACTTCCTCTGTTCCATTGAAGAGAGCAGAGTTGGGGTGTAGTTAAATAAAAGTAGCGACACTACTAACCTAAAGGGATAGTTCACCCAAAAATTTAAATGATCTCATCATTTAATCACCCTCATGCTAGATATTTATGACTTTCTTCATTGTGCTGAACACAAACAAAGTTTTAGAAGAATATCTCAGCTCTGTAGATCCTCATAATGCAAAATTTTGAAGCTCCAGAAGCACATAAAGGAAGCATAAAAGTAATCCAAACGACTCCAGTGGTTTAATCCACGTCTTCAGAAGCGATATGATAGTTGTGGGTAAGAAACACATTTATATTTAAGTCCTTTTTTTACTCCCTGCCCAGTTGGTGGCGATATGCATGTTGAATGCAAATTGCCAAAAATACAAGAAGAAAGTGAAAGTGGAGATTTATAGTAAAAAAAAAGGACTTATAATATTTATCTGTTTCTCACCCACACCTCTCATATCGATTCAAGCACTGGAGTCTCTTGGATTACTTATATGCTGCCTTTATGTGCTTTTTGGAGCTTCCGAGTTTTGGTCACCATTCACTTGCATAAGAAGATCCAACAAAGCAGACATTTCCTTCTAACAATCTTCATTTGTGTTCTGCAGATGAAAGAAAGTCATACACATCTGGAATGGCATGAGGATGAGTAAACGATGAGAGAATTTTTGGGTGAACTGTCCCTTTAAGAGAAATGTTTAGTGTATTTCTGCTGTTTCTAACCGTGTTTTGGTTCGGTTATATAAAATAGGGTGTTTTTTAGTTTATTAGTGTTTATTAAGTTTGCATTTATGTTCAGTTTCATTTTTTCACTCAGTTTAACCTTATAAAAATAAACCATGGTGTAACTATAGTAATATTGTAGTAACCATGGTTAATTTTGTGGTTACTATGGTTTCACTCCAAATACCGTAGTTAAACAACAGTTACTGTTATAAAACATTTGTTTCATTTTTGTAAGGGAATGTCAGCCTACATAAATATATAACTCAGAACTGATTGTAGAATTCAATAATATAATTTGATTTTTATTTATCTAAAATATATATTTGCTTCTTTAAATAGCTTCAATGTAGTTAGCTACATTAATTAGCTTGTAGTGTAGCTAACTGACTGTCGTTTAACTACTGTACTTTAAGTTAAGTGTATGTGAAAATGTAAACTTATGCCAGCTGTTGATGTAATACATGTAGGTACGTGGCCTGGGTGAAAGCGAAGATTCAAAACGCTGGTTGGAAGCCAACAGTGGAGACATGGGAAAGCTGTTTCTGAATCATGTAATGGCAGTAGCGCTTTTCATGAAAGAGACGAGGCCAAAACTCAAGCTAATCTTGTGGGATGACATGCTTAGGAAACTTAACTCCAACTCTATACAAGGTATAATAAGATAGTTTGTCTTTGATGTTAGTCTTTGCCATTAAGTAAACCACAGGGGTCCGAGAAACCAGTGTGATGCTGACATGTTATTATTTAGTGCTGAACAGCTATTACACACATTACTGTGTGTATTTGAAACCAAGCTGTTTATGGGAATGAGTATAATGCAAAACCTTGTTACAGTAAAAGAAAACATGACGTCAGCATTGTTTATGTAAACTAACGAATGCGTAATAACCTGGAATACTTAAATACAAAAGATGTTCTTAAAGGTTCACATAGTGAATTTGTTTGGTCAGATTTCACCATCCAAATCAACTGGGATCTTGGATTTTATACTGACACTTGTGTTTTTCAGCATTACAAATAAATCCCTTTATTGTCACTCAACCATAGACACAAGTGCAACGGCCGGTGAAAGTGTTGGGTGCAGTTCTGAGCAACATGGCAGTCATGACAGTGATGTGGCATATGCCAATTTACAACAACATCACAATTTACATATCTAATATACACATAATTACACACAACACAATATAATTATAATATATAATGTACAGTATACAATACACACAATATAGAATACACATTATAAAATATAAATAGTATATATAAAATATACAATAGGTTGTGTTGTGCTGTATTGACACTCAGGCTGTCGGTTGATGGTCATCACGCAAATATTGTTGGTTATTGATGCTAATGCAGAAATACCCAATTTACAGGCGTATTTGTCATCAGTTATTAATTTGTTCTACAATCAAAAGTGTCCGATAACAGGAGAGATTACCAAGATAAAGTGAGGAATATGTGGCTGATCAGGAAGGGGGTGACCCGTTCAATACTCAAATAGCTTGTTCTAGTCATGCACTGATTTATTTTATTATTATTTATTTTTTTTAAATTTACATATTTCAGTTTCATGACAAAATGCTTTTCAAATTGAGTAATCTTTAGCAAAATATAATAAAACTACATATATATTTTAAGTTTCATTTATTTAGTTGAAAATCATTGAAAAAATGAAATCTGATGGAAGTTCGTTATGAAATTAAAATGCGTAAATCTGATAAATATTTTTTGTGTGGAAGTGTACATCGCTTTAAACATATTTGTCAAAAGGATTACTCATTTCTTTAGGGGTCAAATTATTACAGTGGAATAGGTAAATTGGTGCACCTTGAAAGTTTCATAAGTACAAAATTTTTTTTTTATTTCAATAGCAGAAAAAGTCCAATAATGTATCTGCTTTTTTGGTCTCTTTTTAGAATCAGGTTTGCAAAATCTTGCGTCCCCCATGATTTGGAACTACCTTCCCAACATGGACGTGGGTGAGATAGGTAAGGACTTGTTTTATGTATTATAATGACTATAAAGCCAACATGAATTAGAAATCGAACCCATTTACTTTCTTAGGGCATTTTTCTGGTCTTATTGTTCACAATTCGTTCGACCACTTTAAAACAGAAAAATTATGTTTCTTACTTTTTCATCAATGTTTGTGTGACGAGGCAGGCAAGGAATGAGGATCTACACGCAGCTTTACTAAACAAGCTAACTCCGATTAAAAGGAAATGTAAAACACAGGGAACCTAGCACTGAGCCTAGACAAAACATGCAAAAACTGACAAAGGAAACAGGAAAAACAAGGGCTTAAATACACTAGGGAAAACAAGGAACACCTGGGTAAACAATCAGGGAATGATAAACTATCAAGGAATAAAACTACAAGGACTTCCAAACTAACACAGGAAACTAAACAAGAATTCCAACATAAAAGTACAAAAACAAAAGACAACGGGGAATATGACAGAGACCCCCCCTTTATCTGGATTTCAGACGCTCACAAAAAGTAAAAAAAAAAAAAAAAGTCCATGCCATGGAGTGTAGGGGAAAACATGTGGTTCAGGGGGGCAAAAGGGTCAAACAGGCAGTTCAAGGGGGCACAAGGGGGGCAGAGGAAAAAGGCAAGGTCAGGGAGCAGGGCAGATCAGGCGGGCGGCCAGGAGATCAAGGAAACCAGAGCAGATCAGACGGGTGGCTAGGAGACCAAGGAGAACAGAGCTGATCAGGCGGATGGTCAGGAGACCAAGGGGACTAGAACAGATCAGGCATGCGGCTAGGAGACCAAGGGGACTAGAGCAGATCCGGGGGATGGCCAGGAGACCAAGGGGACTAGAACAGATCCGGGGGATGGCCAGGAGACCAAGGGGACTAGAACAGATCCGGGGGATGGCCAGGAGACCAAGGGGACTAGAACAGATCCGGGGGATGGCCAGGAGACCAAGGGGACTAGAACAGATCCGGGGGATGGCCAGGAGACCAAGGGGACTAGAACAGATCCGGGGGGTGGCCAGGAGACCAAGGGGACTAGAACAGATCCGGGGGGTGGCCAGGAGACCAAGGGGACTAGAACAGATCCGGGGGATGGCCAGGAGACCAAGGGGACTAGAACAGATCCGGGGGATGGCCAGGAGACCAAGGGGACTAGAACAGATCCGGGGGATGGCCAGGAGACCAAGGGGACTAGAACAGATCCGGGGGGTGGCCAGGAGACCAAGGGGACTAGAACAGATCCGGGGGATGGCCAGGAGACCAAGGGGACTAGAACAGATCCGGGGGATGGCCAGGAGACCAAGGGGACTAGAACAGATCCGGGGGGGTGGCCAGGAGACCAAGGGGACTAGAACAGATCCGGGGGGTGGCCAGGAGACCAAGGGGACCAAAGCAGATCAGGCAGAGGGCTAGGAGACCAAGGGGGCGTGTAAGGCTCTGGAGATGGAGCCATGGAGGACGGAGCTTTGGAAGACTCTGAGGGCGAAGCCGTGGAAGAGAGTACAGGCAGAAACTGGGGAACAGAAGCCTTTCTTCTTTTTTCTCCTCCTCCGGACGGTCGAAGTTGGCAACGCTGGCTGTGGGACGGACGAGGCTGGCAACACTGGCTCTGAGATGGACGAGCCCACTGTGTGAGGAGATTTAAAGCCCTTTGAGGCAAGCCGCTAACTCGCAGAGCCTCCTCCACGAACTCGAGGAGCGTCCAGTGAGGACCCGCTGGAGGCAATAGCTCCTTTAGTGCACTACTGAGACCCGCCCTGAAGAAAACCACCAAAGAGTATTCTGGGTAGTGCACTAAATTCACCAGATCTAAAAACTCATGGACGTGAGACGAACTGGACGGTCCCCTTGCTTGAGGAGGAGAATTCTGACAGCTGCCAGATCCATCTGTGGTCAGTTTTCCTGTGACGAGGCAGGCAAGGAATGAGGATCTACATGCAGCTTTATTAAACTTAAAAATAAACAAGCTAACTGAATAAAAGGAAAAGCAAAATACAGGGAACCTATCACAGAGCATAGACAAAACATGCAAAAACTGACAAAGGAAACAGGGAAAACAAGGGCTTAATTACACTAGGGAAAACATGGAACACCTGGGGAAACAATCAGGGAATGAGAAGCAATCCGGGAGAATCAATCAAGGAATACAACTACAAGGACTTCAAAACTAACACAGGAAACAGGAAACTAAACAAGAATTCCAACATAAAAGCACAAAAACAAAAGACAACAGGGAATATGACAGTTTGATCATAACTTGTTCTGCATCTGAAATTATTTTCCTTTCCGGCTGATGTCATAAATCCTTCATCTTACCTTTTAACCCCTTCGCTCAAATCTAGACTCCATTTTTGTATGTAAAGCCCAAAGTACACTGATGAGCCCAAACATTATGACCCCTTACAGGTGACGTGAATAACGTTGATCATCTCCTAACAAGGCCATATGTTAAGGTCTGGGTAAATTAGATGGTAAGCAAATAATCAGTTCTAGTAGTCAACGTGTTAAATGCAGGAGAAATGGGCAGGAGTAAAGACCTGAGCGACTTGGCCAGATGTCTGGGTCAGAGCATCTGGTCAGAGCATCTCTGAAGTGGCACGGCTTGTGGGGTGCTCCCGCTCAGCAGTGGTTAGTACCTACCGACAGTGTTTTCGAGGAGGGACAAACCGGAGACAGGGTGCTGGCTGCCCAAGGCTCATCGATGCACGAGCTATCCCCGTCTGGTCCGAACTGAAAGAAGGTCTTCTGTGGCACAAGTCACAGAACATTTTAATGATGGGTATGGGAGGAATGAGTCTCACAGACCAGTCAGAGTGCCCATGATAACACCTGTCCACCGTCAAAAGTGCCTACAATTGGCACAGGAGCACCGGAACTGGACCTTGGAGCAGTTGAAGAAGGTCGCTTGGTCCGGTGAGTCCCGTTTTCTTTAACATCATGTGGACGGCCTTGTACGTGTGCACCATTTACCCGGGGAAGTGACGGCACCAGGATGCACTTTGGGAAGACGTCAAGCCAGTGGCGTGATGCTCTGGGCAATGTTCTGCGGGGCAACCCTGTGGCTGGCCATTCATTTGGACATCAATTTGACATGTGCCACCTACCTAAACATAGTTGCAGACCAGGTACACCCCTTCATGGCAGTGGTATTCCTTGATAGCAGTGGCCACTGCACACAATGTTCAGGAATGGTTTTAGGAACATGAAGAATTGTTCAAGGTGTTACCCTGGGCTCCAAATTCCTCAGATCTCAATCCGACTGAGCATCTGTGGGATGTGCTGGACCAACCAGTCCGATCCATGGCGGCTCCACCTCGCAACTTACAGGACTTGAAGGAGCTGCTGCTAATGTCTTGGTGCCAGATACCACGGGCCACCTTCAGTCAGGGGTTTTGTAGAGTCCATGCTGTTTTGGCGGCACGTGCAGGACCAACAGCATATTAGGCATGTTGTCAATGTTTTGGCTCATCAGTGTAGACTTCAGTCAGACATGAATGCTAGGCATATGCATACAGAATGCACAATGCAAATTTTGTCATCAGCAGAGTGCTCGGTCACTGAACATGTGAGCCCTGATTTTTCTAACTGCACTGCTACTCTGAACGTGCAGTATGCACATGCATGAGAAACTATTTGCACAAATTAGTGGGTCCGCTAGGTGGCAATACTCACTTTAGAGCTGTTGTTGTCACAATGAAGTTCTAGAAGAAGATGTAATCGCTGAAACAGGAGACAAAGATGGAAACAACAGTGGATGTGCTCGTGAAGAGTGCATGTGTGAAGAGATCAGGAAATACCTGAATGTGTACAACTTGAGTCTGTATACTCCATTTGCATACAACTTGTGTATGCAAATGGAGTATACTTTGAATGTCTGGCATTCGAATGTACGCACATGCTAAGTGTTCACATCAACACCCAAGTATACTTTGGGCTTAACACCCACTTTTCACAATCTAATCAATTCCCATTGGATAAAATTAAGTCACACCATTATTTGTATTTTCTTGCCAAAATATCCTATTTGGAAAATGCATCCGATTACACAAGAAAATTGGTTGTGAATGCCATTTAATATTGACTTTAAATAAGTAAATATTTCAAATAATGTTTTTTATATTTGAATAATATTAAAAATAATATTATTTCCTCATTAAAATTAACTACAAACTATAATAAATTATTATTAATTATAATTAATAGAATTCATTTGATAACTAATTAAAAATACTTATCAGTACGCACATGTGATGTCATGTGATCAACAAAACCATATTATTATTCATTAATTTCTTGATTTTTATTTTATGTACGTTGTATTTAAAAGGTAACCTAATCTCCAAGTATGAGCAGGCTGGATTTCAAGGTGTGTGGTTTGCTAGCGCCTTTAAAGGAGCCTCTGAAATTGACCAGAGATGGACTCCAATAGATCACCACTTAAAAAACCATCTGCAGTGGCAGGAAGTCATTGCATCAATGCCGCAGTACAATTCTATTCGCTTCCAAGGTATTACACTGACTGGCTGGCAGAGGTAAGTACTGTCGTTTTTTTAACCATCAAACACGCAATCTTTAAAAACACAAACTGCGAATGGGTTAAGCATCCACCAGAGCTACAACACTATTGTTTTATCTATTGTGTATAGATGAGTAGGTTCCATTATAAATGAGTATTTATATATTTGTCTTTATAAAAGACCACAAAGATTCATGACATGGTAACATTGTTTTGGTTACACATTACAATAAGGTTCATTTTTAACATTAAATCTTCAGCATTTGTGGCATGATGATGTCATTTCGACTTTTCCCTCCTTTTCTTAAATGTAAAAATAAAATAAATCTGGGTTATAGTGAGTCACTTACGCTACAGTGCAAGTGAATGGGGGCCAATCTGTAAACATTAAAATACTCAATGTTTCAAAAGTATAGCCACAAGATATAAACAGTATGCATGTTAACATGATTTTAGTGTGATAAAATACTTACTAACCTTTTCTGTGTGAAGTTATAGCCAATTTTACAACTTTGTTGCCATTAAGATTTAATGCTGTAAACCCTTAAACGAGCATAAACGCAATGATTTAAACAAATTTACAGCTAAAATAATACACACGTTTTAAAAGAATGAATGCAAGTGTTTTTATAAAATTATTATCTTCATTTCTGCCTTTAAACCCTCCAAAAATGGGCCCCCATTCACTTCCATGAGTCCAACATTATGCCACAAATGTTGTCGATTGAACTTAACTTGTATTGAATCCGGAATATTCCTTTAAAAGTTGTATATGTTAACATAATTTATTACAAGCTAATTATGAATTAGCTTGAATTAGCAATGAACAATACTTTATAAATAAATTAAAGCTGCACTACGGAAGATCTTTTGGATAGAAATGAACAAAATGCCATTATTAATGGAGTGTATTAAAACAGTGTTCTTACCTTACCCCGATTCACTACGGTAAGCTTAGACAAATCTTATTTGTCATTTGTAATTTGAGCTTTCTGGTCGGATTTGGTGTGAAATCACAGGCTTTACGATATGTCAGTAAGCACAGAAAAGAAGCACCAGCTGTCACGTGTTCATGCTGGGGAAACTACAGTACACTGTTCAGTCAGTCACACAGTTCAGGACCGCATCACTGCTGTCTGGATGGATGTTATCTGAATGGATCTGTTAATTGTTTGGCGAAGTTTATTTGCTATAATTCTTGGATATGTTGTCTGTTAGCCTTGTTGAAGCTTACATTGCTCCGCTGCGCGTCGTGGCCACATTCCCACCTCGGGCGTGCTTTTATTTTTCATGAATTCAACAGTCCATCATCAACTATTCCTTACATAAAAAAAAAAAACTTGAATAATCATATTAAAATAAACCGGTAACTGTTGGTGGCTGAGGAGAGCCGCCTGTTGTCTTTGTAAAAGTGCTTTGTGTCAGAAAAGCATTATAAGTGATTTTTTTTAATTCATTCAAAATATGTAAACACAAGTGTTATTAATAAGTAATATAATAAGTAATAATATTTCGGTTTTAAATGTTTAGAACAGGGGTGCCCGCATCGTTCGCGATTTACCAGTCGATCGCAAAGGCAATGCTGGTAGATCGCACAAAAATTAAATGTGCTTTCGTAATATTTTTATTACAAAAATTATTTTTATATTTATTTTTATTACAAAAATTATAGTGTCTTTCCTTATTTTAGTTGTTGTCTGACTTGCACTCGACGAGTACATTTTGAGATTTTTGTTTATTCAGTTGCCATGACAACTAGGCTCGCGCCTTCCAAGGGCTTGCGAAGCTAGCTGTGTTAGAGGCTAGCTACCAGCAGCTAATGCTCGAGTTATGCAAAATTGACTGATTCAATTCAGTGCAAGTCATCAGAATAAGGTAAATGCCCTGGCTATTGTGATCTATTGTGCTGTAGGTGTGTTGGGCTTAGTGTTAAAACTGAATGATATCAACATTGAACATTATTATATATTTTGTATTAATTATAAGATTAATTCATAGGTACACATGCAGTAGTCCCAACAAGCATTTTTTTTTTTAATTAAACTGTTTTTTTTGTTGTTTTTTTTAGTTGAGTAGATCTTATCGAGTTGGTCATTTAAAAGTAGATCATCACGCAAAAAAGTATGGGCACCCCTGGTTTAGAATAACATAACCTCCACATGAAAATAGCACATTATGACTCCGGTTCTGATTATCTCCCAGTCATGATCACACACACAGGCGATGTCCAGGTAAGCTCAAATCATAAGGTCCATCCACGCAGAAAAGCTGTGTCAAAACACAACTCAATAAAGTGCTCTTCCACATATTGTTTCAACCATGGATGTCACTAGAGAGCACCATTTTCCATACTGCAGCATTAACATTAAACCAGATTAATACATTTTGATAAAGGTCATTGTGTATGATACCTACTGCTTTTAATAATGTTAATAAACACTAATTTTAAATAAAGAGTTGCACCTACATTTTACCCCAAAATGTCTTTGATATTGAGATGTTAATGTGGTCATTGATATTGAACTTGAAGTTAATTAAAAACAATGCATGTTTAAGGTATGAGCATCACACTGTGTTGTGTGAGCTGCTCCCAGTGGCCATCCCGTCTTTGGCTGTTTGTCTTCAGACATTGAAATATGGTGAGCGTTCACGTCATTTTACTTAAGGAGGTGATGGGTACTGTATTTTATTGTACTCATAAAGCAGTCGTGTAGTAACACAGAGTAGGATAATGCTGTTGTGTTTTGTGTGTGCATTAGGTTCATTTAATGAAATGGCACGGAGTGAGATACAGCGCATCCTAGGCTGCGAAATTCAACTTGACAAAAACGATTGGTATGAAATTGTGCCTGGTTTTCCTTGGCTGATAATATGTCAGTGGTGGCAATCATTATTTTGATGTCTTGGTCAGGGATGTAATGGAAACGACGAATGATCTCAGGAAGATTAAGTGACCATGGCAACATTTTTGCTAAACGAAATTGCGTACCTTATTATACGTTTGACCGCAGTTTCCCAGTGGGGGGTGCCAAAAGCGAGTGAAAATATGTTGTGATCCGACACATTTTTTAAGGTGAATATTAGATGGAGGTTTAATGAGTAAAATGTGCCTCCCTAAGCAAAAACTTTAGCCTAAACTTAACCAATAGTGATCTAAATTTAATCTCGCGTCGCTTGTATGACACTCGTCTCACGTGTCAACTTGCGTGCTTGACTGATCTCAAACTGGGTATTTCAGGGTTCAAGGTCCAACTCTATCAGGTGAGCTACCGTGGTAGCTAATCACATTGGAATAATTGTTAAAATGTAGAATTTTTCAAGTGATCCATTATAGTAAAAGTGTTTTGATATCATATCATATAGCAGTGAGTATTAGTGCAAAACTTAAGTGTTTATAAAGTCATAATCAGCCTTTATTGTCATGATTTGTATGAAAGTGAATAAAATGCACAGTCGTTGTAGTACGAAGGTAAATCTGTTGCAGAACTCGAGAGTTTGTAGATTTGAATTTGAGAACTTGTACTACAAATATTTATTTTGTTAGTTGAAATTTACTCCAACAGCCCGATATGAAAACTTGTAATCTAAAAATCTGAAGTTGAATGTTGCATTCTGCACTCACAGACAGTAATTAAAAACCTGTGTTTTGAATTCAAAGTTGCATACAAATAGTCATAAATGTGTAAAATGATATTCATATAACTATAACGACTTGTATTACATATTACAATTCACTTTCAGAGTACAACCACAAATTGGCAGTTGCAACCTCTCAAATCTGACACCGCAATTTCAAATCTTCCCACCTTGACTTTTGGAACAACTTTAGCACAAAACCTGTTGCAAAACTCACTTGTGCAGTTGTAAAGCCAGAAGAGATAGAGCAAAGTCTACCGGTGTTGAGCAGTCAAGTCAAGTGGTTTTTATTGTCATTCAACCATATAAAGTTAGTACAGTACACAGCGAAACGAGACAACGTTCCTCCAGGACCATGGTGCTACATAAAACAACACAGGACAAACCCAGAACCACATGAGACTACAGACTAAATAACATACCTATATAAAGTGCACGTGCAAATGTGTGCAAAAAGTACGGGACAGTACAATGAACATTACAATAGGCACAGTGAGAGACAGTGTAGTGCCGACCAGTACACAGTAGTGCAAAGATGACAGTTTCTAAAAATGGCAAATGTAAACATAACATACTATGAGATAGTGTTCTGTGCACATAGCAGTTATTGAGGTAGCAGCCAGGTATAAAGTGACAATAATTAAAGTGCAACTCAGGACATGTGCAAAACTTGGATGGTGTACAGGTGTGTATTAAGAGCTGGAACAACTGATGCCGGACCAATCAAAATGGATCATCTTAGAACACAATGACGTTACGCAACAGAGCCAACGCTGTTTTTTTTGTCTGAGTGCAGATTACAAGTTTCAACTTGTATTTTTTATTTTACAAGCATTTACATTGTTGCCGTGAGTGTTAATTTTAACTCTTTATAGTACACGTTTTTAAAATTAAAATCTACTAGCTCTCGAGTTTTGCAACAGATTTACCTTCATATTGTAGCGCCTCTAGTATTAATTTCACCAGGAATCTGTAACGAAATGTAGAGCGCAATGTGTTAAAGTCAGTTAGCAAATATATAGTTACAGAAACCTTCATTCTATGAGACTAGGTCAGCCTTTTGGTCTAAAAAGTTCCATAAAATGGTTATTTATATATGTTTAAAATTTAAATAGTAATCCATTACATTTTTAAAACGTGATTTATGTCAACCTGGTTACATTTTAAATGTGTTTGGGTTTAAATAAAAAAAAATTGCATTACTCGAAAAACAGTCCAATCTTGAATGTTATCAGTAGCAAGTCACGAGGACACACAACTGGCACCATTTCCTGCAAGTGTACATTCTTGTATACTATATATGTTATAAGCTGTTGGACTGGATTGATGTATTGCATTTCATAGTTTGAATCACTTTTTTGAATGTTCTGCAGTAAAGGTACATCCTTTCCAGGCTCAGACATTTATGGCATGGTGAGCAAGATCAACAACAACCTCGAGATTTCCATTGAAAAGATCATGAAAAGCTAGTAAGTGATTCACAGTCTGTTTGTCTCTGAAATGATTTGCAGTGAATAACCCATTAGACAAATGTCACCTCAAACAGCATTTACAGTTGAAGTCAGAAATTTACATTCATTTTGGTTGAAGTCATTAAAACAAATTTTTTAACCACTCCACAGATTTCACAATAGCAAACTATAGTTTTGGCAAGTTGTTTAAGACATCATCTTTATGCATGACAAGTAATTTTTCCAACAATTGTTTACAGACAGATTGTTTCACATTTAATTGACTATATCACAATTCCAGTGGGCCAGAAGTTTACATACACTAAGTTAACGGTGCCTTTAAACAGCTTGGAAAATTCTAGGAAATTATGTCAAGCCTTTAGGCAATTAGCCAATTAGCTTCTGATATGCTAATTGGAGTCAATTGGAAGTGTACCTGTGGATGTATTTTAAGGCCTATCTTCAAACTTGGTGCCTCTTTGCTTGACATCATGGGAGAATCAAAAGAAATCAGCCAAAACCTCAGAAAAATATTGTGAACCTCCACAAGTCTGGTTCATCCTTGGGAGCAATTTCCTAATGCCTGAAGGTACCACGTTCATCTGTACAAACAATAGTACACAAGTATAAACACCATGTGACCACGCAGCCATCATACCGCTCAGGAAGGAGATGCATTCTGTCTCCTAGAGATGAACGTAATTTGGTGCGAAAAGTGCAAATCAATCCCAGAACAACAGCAAAGGACCTTGTGAAGATGCTGGAGGAAACAGGTACACAAGTATCTATATCCACAGTAAAAAGAGTCCTATTTCGGCACATGGGGACAAAGATCTTACTTTGGAGAAATTTCCTCTGGTTTGATGAAAAAAAAATTGAACTGTTTGGCCATAATGACCATCATTATGTTTGGAGGAAAAGGGTGAAGCTTGCTAGCCGAAGAACACCATCCCAACCGTGAAGCATGGGGGGTGGCAGCATCATGTTGTAGGGGGGCTTTGCTGCAGGAGGGACTGGCGCAATTGAAGCAACATCTCAAGACATCAGCCAGGAAGTTAAAGCTTGGTAGCAAACGGGACTTTCAAATGGACAATGACCCCAAGCATACCTCCAAATATGTGGCAAAATGGCTTAAGGACAACAAAGTCAAGGTATTGGAGTGGCCATCACAAAGTCCTGACCTCAATATGATAGAACATTTGTGGGCAGAACTGAAAAAGCATGTGCAATCAAGGAGGCCTACAAACCTGACTCAGTTACAGCAGTTCTGTATGGAGGAATGGGACAAAATTCCAGCAATTTATTGTGAGAAGGTTGTGGAAGAATACCCAAAATATTTGACCCAAGTTAAACAATTTAAAGACAATGTTACCAAATACTAACCAAGTGTATGTAAACTTCTGACCAACTGGGAATGTGATGAAAGAAATAAAAGCTGAAATAAATAATTCTCTCTACCATTATTCTGACATTTCACATTCTTAAAATAAAGTAGTGATCCGAACTGACCTAAGACTGGGAATGTTTTCTACAGTTAAATGTCAGGAATTGTGAAAAATTTGTTTAAATATATTTGGCTACGGTGTGTGTGTATACTCTGACTTCAACTGTACATAGAGCATAGGAAGATATTTATTCTCCTTCATTAAATTCTTTGTTTTGAACTTACTGCTGACTAACAACATTTTGTTTGTTTGGTGTCATGCAGCCACATCAGGGGATCATTCAGTTCTTATAATCGCAAACGCAACTTTGCAAACCCTCGAAATCTTGGATTTTTCAGAGATTCACTGATGAAGTATGATTTTTAGCACTCTCATTATATCATTGTTCTATACATTTATTATCAAATATATTGTCTTTTATATTTTTTTGGTATTTGGTAACAGGGTTTCCACAGTCATGCATGGTTCACCTGGAAATATCAGGGAATGTTGTGAAACATTTTGATTTTTCAGGCCTGATAAAGTCAGGGAAATTTCTATTGTGAATATACATTTTTCTAGTTGTGCTCTGGTCTAAAATATTCCTTGGTTGGATATCGTTCTTGTTTAGAGTAAAACTATAGTGATGTTGAACACATTTGTGAGTGAATTGTTCTATTGAGTCGGTTCTTTTAATGAATCTATGGAACCGGTTCACAAATTGTGCACTGAATGATTCATTAACGAATCATTTTTAAACATTTTAAAGTTATCACTGACTGGAAAGGTCATGCACACAAGTCATGGAAACTCTTTCATCAAAAATTGTGGGAACAGAATTATTTCTTATTAGTTTATTTATTAAGTTATTTATTTATGTATTAGTTTCTTACTGTCTCGTGGAATGTGTTAATCATAAACATGAAATTCAGGTTCAAATCAAGTTTATCAGGATGGTTATTTGGGATTGTCCCTGTCTGCAGGTGCATTAACTGATACATGTTTCTTTTCTTTCTTTGCCGTTGTCAGATTGCTGGATGAATGGGATTCCTTTTTGCTGACTTTCAGGAGAAGCATGGAAGCTATTTTCTACCCAGACACTTTAGAGGAGTGGTTGGAAGAGAATGTCAATGAGCACATAGAAAGACTTCATAAAATGGTCATTGATGTTGAACGAATCATTAAACTCAATGGACAGCCAAAAATGGATTCCTTGAAAATTAGATGAAACAAGGAAATAGGTCAGGAAGTGTATTCCAAGTTCCAAGAGTGGATTGCTGCATTGAAAACTCTAAATAAGAGGGATTTTTTTTTTCCCCCCCAATTTAGGGATGTTCTATTTTTCCTGAAGCCATTGTTGTAAAAGCTGTATACATTATTTAGATTTGTCTAATTCTACAAATGCAGATGTTGCCTAATTACAATAATGTATCTACCACACTACTCATTGTTAGATATGTTTCATATTTATTCCAGTTTAATTATTTTAGAAAATACTGTTCATTATTATCCTTACTGGTATGTGAGTACAGTAAAATTGGCACATACAGCCTTTCTATTGTTTATATAATAATGATGGAATGCTATGAAGTTTCAACTCTTAGATTTTAGTATTTTATACATTTTTGTACTTTCAGGAATATAGAAATACTTACTTTTGTAGCTCTAAGAGCAATCATTTATGTCATACAGACAACTGAGAGCCTCAATTAAAGGTAAAACACAGAAATGACAGAAGCTTTTACTACAGAACACTTTAAACTGAAACATGGTGGCATTACTTTGGGTCTTGGGAGCATACATTTGATTTTATCTTTATTTCAGTATATAAATACTCAACAAAGTATGCTGGATATGTTTTCTTTCTGTGTTTTTTGGGGTATGAAAATATACAATAAAAAAAGAAACCGGAGTTTTCTTTGTGTTTAGGATCTGTCATCTGCATCACCTTGGACGACACCTTCCATGATTCCCTGTCCTGATCACTTCCAGCTGTTCCCTATTGTTTTCACCTGTCTTCTATTACCTCATTTATCCTCATTTATATATCCTCATGCCCTGTTGTTTGTTTAATTCCTTGTCAGTTGTTACATGTTTCTGCTCCAGTTTCCGTCCTGTTTTATTATAGTTTGTTTTGTTTCCTGGTCATTTGTCTTGCCCTGTTCTGCGTTTATCCTGTTTGTATTTTATTTTTACTTCAATTAAAGCGTGGTGCTCTTAGATCCTCATCTTGTGACCTCCTTCCCCTGTAACACTCACTGTGGGGGCCAGTTCTCCTCTGGCTAACATCATGAATATAATGCCAATATTATGTATAGTGCAAGTCATGGTTTAAAATTATTTTTAATTATAGGGTCATTGTTTAAACAAAGATTTTGTATGAACTGTAAGATTAATGACTAATGTCTTTGAAGTCCATCCTGGATTAACTGCAGAAGTTCACATAAATGCAATTGTCCTTGTTAATTGGCTGATGAAGGGTTTTGTTGTCAATTAATTGATAGTCCATGTATTCCATTTCAAAAGTGCAGTCCATCATTAGACTGACGTGATGCAGGCAGAGATCAGTGAGGTGCATCACAGTTCAACCTGGCCGGTAATTTCGGTGAGGTCTATCCTAAATTCAAGGTTCAGGCAGTGGCATATGAAGTATCCCATATCTTATGGTTGGAGTTGACATCAGTTCATCCTCTGAAGTCCATAGTAGTTGACTGAAGTGATGTTTGGTTGGCACTGGCTGCTATTAGTCATCATCACACAGCAAGTAGGAATGTAGCTGGATCCAGCCGGTTCTGGTGACCTCAGGATAGGAGTCAGGGAAGGGAAGTTGAGCTAGGCGAGGGGGGGGGTGTTCACTGTCTTTTTCTGCATGTCGTGGCCCTGTTTTGTGGTCCATTCTGCATAACGTGATGGCTCATTGTTGCTTATTGCAGCCCATTCGGCATGATGGATGAGCAGGGAGGGGTCTGGAGCATATTACAGTGTCAAAATTTAAATTTAGACAAAATTTGTGTGAACATGAATAACGACTTTAGGAAATCTACATTTGGCAGTAGTCAGCACTTGTAAATTTGATTTGATGTCAGATGCTCTGGCACACAAAATTAATTTAACAATAGTGGCCGGAGTCTCTATTTCCACATTCCTTACAATAGAATCACCAATAACAAGGGCTCTTTCAACATGATTCTCAATGGGTGCATCACTGAGTGGGGAGAATCGATTGGAAACCCTAACAGGAACGGGAGAGTGGTGTTGCTTTGCTGAGCGAGTAGGCCGCCGAGACGTCACCCAAACGCCCTGCTGCAGGGGCTCTACAGCCAGAGTGTGTGTGTTGCTCTCTGTACTGCCTGCATCCGAAACAGTATCTACTGGCTTCTCTTTCTCACTGACCTCCACTAGTGTTCGGATGTGAATCCCTCACTGTTGACGGAAGAGGCTATAGTAAACATGTGACATGCAATGCAGGAAGAAATAACATGAGCGGATGCCAAGACTTACCGCTGTTGTTTATTGTTGTTGTTTGTTTCTGAGCGGTGAGGGTTTGAATTCGATGTGAAT
This sequence comes from Moxostoma hubbsi, assembly GCA_032164185.1. Classification (NCBI taxonomy): domain Eukaryota; kingdom Metazoa; phylum Chordata; class Actinopteri; order Cypriniformes; family Catostomidae; genus Moxostoma; species Moxostoma hubbsi. The sequence goes on along the minus strand of JAVLUX010000024.1, from coordinate 34,464,935 downwards.
CCCTCACGCAGTTGTTTGTTGTTAGTTGTTCTTGATAAGCGGTGCTTTGAGATCGATGCAGTAATCCATGTAACACAGAGGAGAAAAACGTGTTTAAAAAAACTGTTTAATCGCAATAAAATTAGAAAGTGGATGCACGTGGAAAATGCATGCAGTTGACTTGCGATAAGAGAATAATGGGGGGGGGGGTTTCAAATGCCAATGCGATTCTGTCACACATGCTTACCACTCCTGACTGGAAGCCTGATTTAGAGTTAAAAAAGTACTTAAATATTTATCTTTTCTGCACCAAAAGTGATCGTGTTGCTTAAGAAGACATTACATTAACAGCTGGTGTCATATGGATGACGTTTATTCTGACTGTCTGTGATTTTTGGAGCTTCAAAAGCCTGATCACCATCTGCTTGCATTTTAAAGATCTACTGAGCTAAGATAGTTTTCTTCAAATGTGTTCTGGTGATGAAAGAAAGTCATACACACCTGAGACATCATGAGGGTGAGTAAATAATGAGAGAATTTTCATTTTTGGGTGAACTATCCCTTTAATTATTCTGTTTAAACTCATGAATTTTTTTGAGCTGAAAGTTGGTTAAATTTATCTTTACAGTCATGTTAAGGTGATATTACAACGTCATGGCAATGATGTTGTAAAATTGTCTATAGAACTTCATACAGAAAAGGTAATTGATTGTATCACCCTAAATCATGTTAACACTCATCCTTTGTTTTGTGGCGATACTTTTGAACAAGTAAATATTTTAACATTCGAAAATTGGCACCCATTCACTTTCATTATCAGTGCCTCACTGTAACCCATATTTGTGCTTTTTTTAAGAAGAGGAGGGGCGAGTTAGAATACACTTTTGTGGTAATCAATATTATGCCACAAATGCAGTCAACTGATCTTGTTTTGAACCCGGAATCTCACTTTAATTTATTCACCAGATTCTTATTAAAATCATTTAAACATTGCATTTGTGACTATGTTCAAACATGAACTGAAATGATGGCTCCATGTTTTGAAAATAGAATATATTTTATTGCCTAATGGGAGGGCTGGTGGAAATTGTAGGTAGGTCTACATTGTATGCAACATAGGGGCAGTGGCGGTCTTAACATAGAGGCATAGATAGGCGGCTGCTTGGGGCCCCCTACCAGCGGTCGTGGTAGGGGGGCCCCCAACCAACCTAAAAAAAATAAGAAAAAAATCAAATAAAAGGCCCCTTATCATCATGAACGGTTCAAAAGCATGGTACATTTTTATTAATATTCTTAAGAAATACGTCGAAACGTTGAAGTACTGGTTAAAATGTCCAGTTCATGGTTATCTGTCCCTACACATACAACCCCTATTTTCACAATGAAATGGACTAGTCCGTAACGGTGCACGGCGCGAAAGATAAACACACTGACAGGAGGACGGGGATGTACACAAACAGAGACGAAACAAGGCGAGTCTATTTTAACCAAAATTGAACGGTTGTTGTATTTTTAAAACGCAAAATTGAACACCAAAATTGTAATTTGAACTGTACGTTATAGCCTACAGTAAATGCTGCGCAAAAAATAAAATTAAAATTATAATATTGACATATTTTCAGATTTTTGTTTATGACTTTTTCCCCTTTATTAAACATTTTAAAATATTCACAAATTAATATGAAAAAAATGTGCTGAATGAGAAGAGCCTCTGGAACCATACAGAGAGGTGATTTAGGGTTTAGGTGATTTATAGACTAATAATAATAAATGTGTCTGAAAAAATACCGAGGCATTTTAATTGTTTATTAATAACTTGTGTTTTCTAAATCAGTGTCGGCTGGAAACATATCTCCATCTCCGCTGTAAAGCGGATGCGCCTTTAGAGAGAAATTCATGGTCAGACCGTATTTGCTTTCGATTCGAATATGTTCGTTTAAAAGTGGACATTTCAAGCTTTAGCCTACAGAGGTTATATTTTGTTTCAGTTCATTTTTGAGACGCGTTCTCCACGGAGATCATGAAAGCGCGCCAATGATTGTTTTATTTTATTTTACAAAAGCACAACGTTTTCTTGTTATTGTGAGTTTACACAAATAAAAGTAGTTGCGAATGATGTATTATTATTTTCTTTATGACCAGAAATGATACAGTATTTTATGTTTCCACTGTTGATAGGAAAAGTGTTCGCGCCCGCGCCTCCATGTCATGCAGTGCGCGCGCACGCTCCGCACAAACCGTTGGATATGCGTCACAATCTTGTGTTTATTTGTAATAATCAAAATCAAATCAAATCACTTTATTGTCACACTACTGTGTACACGAGTGCAACAGCAGGTGAAATTCTTGTGTGCAGTTCCGAGTAACATTGCAGTAATGACAGTGACAAGACATAAACCACTTTACAATAAACAACATATTACACAAAACAATTTACATAACAAATGTACACATACCTACACAACAATTTACATAACAAATGTACACAATACACACAATGTAGAATACACATACACTAGATACGGGTATAAATATATATATACACTAACTGAATTGGGAGCGAGAATATATTGACAGAGTGATGATTAATAAAGTGCAGTGCTGATTGTTGATCGTGAGAGATCATGTGATCAAAAGTCTTATTGCTTGTGGGAAGAAGCTGTCATGTAGTCGGGTGGTGCGGGTCCTGATGCTGTGATACCGCCTGCCTGATGGAAGCAGTGAGAGCAGCCCATGACTCGGGTGGCTGGAGTCTTTGATAATCCTCCGAGCTTTATTCACACACCGTCTGTTATATATATCCTGGAGGGAGGGAAGCTCACCTCCGATGATGTTTCTGGTAGTTCGCACCACCCTTTGCAGGTCTTTGCGGTTGTGGGCGGTGCTATTGCCGTACCAGGCGGTGATGCAGCCAGTCAGGATGCTCTCTACAGTACTGGTGTAGAACCGTGTGAGGATGTGATGGTTCATTCCGAACTTCCTCAGCCGTCTCAGGAAGAAGAGGCGCTGGTGAGCCTTCTTCACAACGGCCTCAGTGTGGACGGACCATGTGAGTTCCTCAGTAATGTGGACACCGAGGAACTTGAAGCTGCTGACTCTCTCCACCGGTGCTCCATTAATGGTGATGGGGCTGTGTTCTCTGTCTTTCTTCCTGAAGTCCACCACAAGCTCCTTGGTTTTACTGACGTTGAGGGAGAGGTTGTGCTCCTGACACCAGCGTGTCAGAGTGTGCACCTCCTCTCTGTAGGCCGTTTCATCATTGTCAGTGATCAGACCTACAACCGTCGTATCGTCAGCAAACTTAATGATGGCATTGGAGCTATGTGTCGCCACACAGTCATGTGTGTAAAGGGAATACTGGAGTGGGCTGAGAACACAGCCCTGCGGGGCTCCAGTGTTGAGGGTCAGTGATGAGGAGATGTTGCTGCCCATTCTAACCACCTGACGTCTGCCTGACAGGAAATCCAGGATCCAGCTGCACAGCGAGCTGTTTAAGCCCAGAGCCCGGAGTTTCACATCAAGCTTGGAGGGCACTATGGTGTTGAATGCTGAGCTGTAGTCTACAAACAGCATTCTCACATATGTGTTCCTTTTTTCCAGGTGGGAGAGAGCAGTGTGTATTGTAGATGCAATGGCATCATCAGTGGAGCGGTTGTTACGGTAGTCAAACTGCAATGGGTCCAAAGAGGTGGGCAGAACAGAGCAGATGTGATCTCTGATCAACCTCTCAAAGCATTTGCTGATGATGGGGGTGAGGGCAACAGGACGCCAGTCATTTAAGCAAGTGATTTTTGATTGCTTCGGTACAGGCACAATGGTTGATGTTTTGAAGCATGTGGGGACTACAGACAGGGATAGGGACAAGTTGAAAATGTCCGTAAAAACACCAGCCAGTTGGTTCGCGCATGCTCTGATGACGCGGCCCGGAATGCCGTCTGGACCCGCGGCTTTACGGATGTTCACCCGTCGAAAGGATCGGGTTACATCCGCAACAGAGACGGAGAGTGAACCATCATCTGTAGTATCGGCCGCGAGTGCTCTCTCTGTGAGGGCGGTGTTGTTGTCCTCGAAACGAGCATAAAATGTATTAAGCTCGTCCGGGAGAGAGGCAGCGGTGTTCATGGCGGAGTTTTTATTCCGTTTATTGTCCGTGATGGTGTTAATTCCCTGCCACATACTTCTGGAGTCAGTGGTGTTGAACTGTTCTTCAATTTTGTGCCTGTACTGGCGTTTGGCTGTGCTGATGGATTTACGGAGGGCATAACTGGCTTGTTTACGCTCCTCCGCGTTCCCGGAATTAAAAGCGGTGGTCCGCGCAGTAAGTGCCGCGCGAACATCGCCGTTAACCCATGGTTTCTGGTTGGGGTAGATCCGTATATTTTTTGTCGGAACAACGTCCTCTACGCACTTTCTGATGAAACATGTTACGCTATCAGCGTAAACCTCGATGTCGTCATCGGAGGCAGACCGGAACATCTCCCAGTCCGCGTGATCAAAACAGTCCTGTAGCGCAGAGTCTGATTGGTCCGACCAGCACTGGATCATTCTGAGGGTGGGTGCTTCCCGTTTCAGTTTCTGCCTGTAAGCGGGCAGAAGCAGAACAGAAGAGTGGTCAGATTTGCCAAATGGTGGGCGGGGGAGGGATTTGTAGCCATCCCGGAAAGGAGAATAGCAATGATCCAAAACCCGGTCCCCTCGTGTGTTAAAGCTGATGTGTTGGTGGTATTTTGGTGCTATTGTTTTGAAGTTGGCTTTGTTGAAGTCCCCGGCAACAATGAACGCAGCCTCAGGGTGCGCGGTTTCCTGCTGACTTATACTGCCATACAGTTCCCTAAGTGCCCGGTCTGTGTCGGCTTGTGGGGGGATGTACACAGCAGTGATAATGACCGTATTATCATGATGACCGTATCACGTAGCAGTGATAATCTTAGCCCTGTATTATTATTGTCCAACCTGTATTATGACTGACAGAGTATATAAAGAAAATAAGTTTGTATGTGAATATTGTTTCACCAGTCTAAAAACGAATAAAGAAGAAAGCATGTTTTTCGTTTTTCAATTACGAGTTAAAAAAGGAAAAAGGAATGGACGCAAAACACGGACCTTCGACTTATCTATCCGATTTCAGAAACAATATTCAATTAAATGAACGCAGAAGTAGGCTACACTGACCTCAGTCAGACTATTCTATACTCTATAATCTTATACGGAAAATAATGCGATCAACTTAGGCTATCAATGAATCTGTTTATTATCAATAAAAGTCGCTTGGAACAAAACCATTCAGTAACATAAAAACACTGAGTGGATATATGGACATACAAACCGCCCAATCTGGCAACCCTGAATCAAGATTCAGCATAATGAATCTCAACAACGGTGATGATATGTGCAGTGCATGATGGGAACCCGTTTGCTGTTTGTGATGTTTTGCTAAATAAATGACTGTTTGTGGGGGTTTACCCTAACTACTTGTCTTGCTGGTTATTGATATTGATTTGATCTTAAAAAAAGAATAAACAGTGATGGTTTTCCTGGCATTTTGGCAGGAAAGACAGGTGAAGCCTGACAGATGTTATCTGAAACCTTATTCTCTGTTGGGTTCCATCCTGACTATTAGTTTGTGTAGTGCTACACTTTGTGTGTTCTCTGCTTTACATCTTCATTTTGGAGTAAAGAAGTGTATGCAGGGTTTAAAGAGGAAGGTTTATATTCTCCTCTCCAACCTTTACTTACCCATAGATTAGCTTTACCTGCCTATCCACCATTCAGTCGGTACATTTTTTTCCCGTTCTCTTTTAAAAATCGGATGGGGGGCCCATACATACATACCTTCGCCTTGGGCCCCCAATTTGCTAAATCCGCCACTGCATAGGGGACAGTGAACACTTGAAAGTGCACATACGAAAATGCACAATATGGCCTATTATGTGTAAAACACAACATTACAATACAATATAAGAACGCTCGGTGTCCATGTATGCGGGACTAGAACCCACACCATTAGCGTTCTGAGCACCATTTCAAAAGGTTTGAAACACGACACTGTGTGAGCGTGACACATTAGCGCGCGCCTTTATTTTAAATCCATTTCGAATGCGCTGAGCTCCCCCTCCCCTTCCCGCCCTTTTGTTGTTATGACTACGAGGTCGTAAATCCGCCATGTTTTCCCTGTCGTTGCGACAGAGACGGAGGTTTTGAACGACATGACTGAAGAAAATAATACGGCAGCAACAGTTACCGACCAAACGGAGCATAGCAACATCACTGTCCCAACCACACTTGGACACGAAGGTCTCATCCGAGACACAATCACTCATCTCGCTGGCAGCCTCCATTAGCTTTAATGTTATTTTACAGGAGCATTTTAGGCTGCTAATGCTGCCTAGCGCAGATCTGTTTTGCTTTAGGATTTGAAAATGTGTTCTTACTACAGTAGTTGAAGTGATCAAGCAAGAATTGTTGCTTTTTTATGTTAATGTTTGTCATACTTTTAATGCACATCGATCAAGGCACTTTTATTATGAATTATGGTGAATCTAACCAAGACATGTCCTGGTCACATTTCACCCCATAATCAAAAGATTATGGTGAGATTATTGTATTCTGCTTCAAGAAAATAACGTGTGTTTTGTGCATTATAACGATATTTTCACGACAATTAAAAGAATATTCCGGGTTCAATGCAAGTAAAGCTCAATCGACAGCATGTAAAAGTGAGTCACTGACAATGGAAGTGAATGGGGGCCAATCTGCAAACCTTAAAATACTCACTGTTTCAAAAGTTTAGTCACCGGATGTAAACATTATGCATGTTAACATGATTTTAGTATCATAAAATCTCTAAGTAACTTTTCCTGAGTATAGTTATATCCAATTTTACAAATCTGTTGCCATTACGACGTAATGCCGTAACACATAACATCCTAAAATTACTGTAAAAATGTCCATTTAAACTTCTTTACAGCTCAAATAATACATGAGTTTTAACAGAAGAATTAATGCAAGTGCTTTTATAAAATAATAAGGTTCACATTTCTGCCTTTAAACCCTCCAAAAATTGGCCCCATTCACTTCCATTGTAAGTGCCTCACTGGAACCAAGATTCTTGCTTTTTTAAAGAAAAGGTGGGTCGAGCAGAATTTGTGTGTGTGTGTGTGTGTGTGTGTGTGTGTGTGTGTGTGGTAATCAACATTAAGCCACAAAGGCTGTTGACTGAGCTTAACTTGTATCAAACCCGGAATATTCCTTCAAGCAGTTTCCTCCCCTAAATTCTCATTACTGTTTTAATATGCCTGGTTGTTTTGCTTTATTATTATTATTTTTAAATCATTCTCATTATTCTCATTTGTGAATCTCATAAGGCTATATTATCTCTAATGTAATAGAGTATTAGCTTAAATTTATTTTGAGCAAAATATCATGTTTTTTTTTAATTTTGGAGTGAAATATGACACGGATGTGTTCTTGACAGGTTTTGTGAGATTGACATATTTGTTGTTTTGGTGTCATACAAGTAAAGTTTCATCATCCAGTATTTAGCCATTTGTGTGATTTAGTGTGGCATTAAAGGCTGATTATAGTAATGGTACTGTTTTCCATCTTAGATGAGGATATTCATAAATGTGGCAGATGTCTGGAGGAGTTCTCTGCTCTGGATGCTTTTGTCCAACATAAACTCAGCAGGAGCTGCAAGCGTCCTACTCCAGACCATCAGGTTTGTGGATTGATATTGATCACTGATTCTTGAGTAGGCTACTGGATCTGGAACAAAACAGGTTACAGAAGTGCAAAATTGAAAGGAATTGTCATTGATTCATTTGTTCAGTATGTCTGGGATTTGAACCTACAACCTTTGGGTTACTGGCTCAAATCTTTAACCCCTTAGCATGTACATCAGTGCTCCTCTCTCTTTGTCCTGTCTCAGACAAATATTGATCATGATGAAGTTGTTTCTACTGAGGTGACACCAAGTGAAAATGGGTGCTCATCCCATGAGACAGGGGCATCCAACACAGGTGAAATTTAAATGACATTTTCTTTCTATTTAAGTCATAGCAGTTTAATCAGTTTAAATCAGAGAGTAACAAGGGGCTGTCAATTTCTAAAAGGACAAAAAAGCACCACGAGGTTTGTCCATAATGCTTTTGACCAAATTTGGGAATGCATAAATGCAAATGAGATTTCAAATCTATAATGGAGGGCAATATTTTAAGTGAATGACGACTTTCGTTTCGTCTGAATTATTATTTGCCTTCTGGTGACTTGGAATACGCTCATGTATGAGTCCTATTTACTACTTTTATGGTACTTTTTTGTCCTTTTTGGACCCCCTAGTCACTTAAAAATGTCTCCTTTTGTGTGGTCCAAGCAAAATCTGATCATCATAGTTATATATGTAGTGATCCAGCTGTCTTTGTTGAGTATTAATTTAAATCTCTTTGTTCCTATGGACAATGGAGGAAAAAAGAGAGGCCGTTCGGTAAGAGAGGATGAGAGCTCCAGACCTGCCAAACTGGTTTTAAAGTTAAACAAAGAGGGACGATACATCTGTGACATGTGTGATAAGACTTTTAAAACGGTACAGTATTAGATATTATTGACGTATTTGAATATAGATATTTTTTTGACATACTGTACAGTGTAGTAAAACAATGCTTGAAATCAAAATTGACCATGTTCACTTTTAATTCCCGGTCCTGCTCTTATTGTGAATGATTCATCAGTGCAAGTAATTAAAAGAAAAGTGTTTATTTTCGTAATCATTCATCAAAATGTAATAACTTGCGTTGCCTTTGTAATAAATTTCCTTCTTGGCTGACATCACAAAGCCCTCTATTTTTAAATTATTTATTTATACATTTTTTCAATTGTTTTTCCTCCAATCATCTGTCATATTGATACCACTTTTACAATCCAACAAGATGGAAAAAAAATCAAGTCCCACCCTATTTTTTTCCTGTTTCTATTGGAAATACATCACGGTGTTGAGATTGGTTGCGAACATCTCTTCATATTTAGCCATAATATAGCTAAATTAGCAGTGTTTGTCTTATTTGGAAGCTTGCATTTGAAACTCTCTCAAAGACATATTCAGTTATGAACTTAATTTATATGTCTTTCAGACGAATATCCTGAGAACGCACATGTTTACGCACACCGATCAGAAGGACTTTAAGTGTGAAATATGTGAGACTGCGTTCAGGACCAAGGGCTCGTTGAGCCGCCACAAACGTCGACACACAGGTAAACCTAAACAATGTGAGGCAGCGCTCTTAATGTGGACTTTATATTGTATAATAAAAGTAATTTGGTAGCCGTTTAAGTTTTCAGTATTGTCCTTTGGGGAGTCATGATGTCATTTTCTTTGGCAGATGAGCGTCCATACCGCTGCATTCAGTGTGGGTTGGCGTTCAGAGAGTCCGGAGCTCTAACGAGACATCAGAAGTCTCTCACACCTTGTACCGAGAAGATTCGTTTCAGCCAATGTAAAGAGATACTTGTCAGCAAAGATGGAGTTCGTAAAGGTAATTCAGATCTCAAAGACCGCTGAAAGAAGACGTCAAAATATCAGCTTCAAAATTGTTTGCATGCTCCAGTATTTTAAGAAGTCTTAAAATTTGCAGAACTCTTTGGAAGTAAGTGTTTTACTGATTCTCTTTCCATTGGGTATTGCTCTAAAAGTTCAGCAGGTTCCTCCTGATCCAGAGAAGGAGCAGCTTCCTGTGTTGAGTGTGGTGGAAGCTGGCCAGGAGATCATCCAGATTCAGGTTGTGGACGATACAGGACAAGTGCAACAGGTCTGAGAATTACAATATTGAACTTTATAGTAAAAGATATCATTAGAAAATTTCTCATCACTTAAACAGTGACATTTTTAAAGAGAGCCAGTGTGCTTGAGTGTTTCTGGTAACTTTTACGTCCCCCAGATGGGGGCTTGTCCGGGATATGAACGTGCATATAGTGGGAGGTCTTTGTATATGCATGTTCATATCATGTTCATAAACTCTACTCGTTTTACAACATTATGCCACCATTTAAATCAGTTTTTCTCCAATCCTGGTCTCCATGACCTGAATTGTGTGTGTCAAATAAGGAAGACATCCAAAATGGGCAGTTTTGGGTGTACTAAGATTGAAAGCCACTGTTTGTGACATGGTTGTGATGAGATATTTTGTGGTAATTTCTTTATATTTGTAACATCTTTAATTGCTTACAATTTGTGCGATTCTAACATTTATGGGGGCTCGTCCGGGTTATGAACCTGCATACTCAAGGACCTCCCAGTATATATAGGTTCATATCCGGACAAGCCCCCCTAAATGTTAGAACCCACTCTAAAGTACATTTTTTTTTAACTTAAAATAATCACAAAATGTCATTTATTTCTGTGTTTAAGTCAGTGTTTCCCAATCATGGTCTTGGAGTACCCTCAACACAACCCATTCTGGATGTCTCCATGAAGAGAATTTGGTGTGTAGAATCCAAAATGTTTGGTGTTGGGGGTACCCCATAAACAGGATTAAAAAACACTAGTTTAAGTGGTGAGAATGTTTGTGGAGATTTCTTCAAATATAAAATTAGGGGTGTTACATTTTTGGGGACTCCTCCGGGATATGAACCTGCATGTTCTAGGAACTCGCCTTATATACAGGTTCATATCTCGGATGAACCCAGATAAATGGTATAACCCAATTAATGTTACATGCCTAATACCCCTAGACTATCTGTGACCAGAAACACTCAAGCACTCTAGCTCTATATAAATAGAGATATTCATTTTGGTGAGGTCAATTCAAATTAAGATAACTGTTTGCATATATCATAAAAAAAGGGATACTTTTTTAAGATATTTGTTGCTTGCTCATATCATATTGTTGTCTTGTTTAATGTAGTTACTCTACCCTTCAACAGATTGTGTCTCAGCCTCAGACTGCAACTGTGGTTGGAGCAGACAACCTAATCTGCCAGGCCATTATCAACTCTGGCATCATACTGGAGACAGAAACCACAGAGGTGGCCAAGCAGGCAGAGACTCAGTCACCTACAGAAGCCCTGGAGACTCCTGATGCTGTGGCTAAACTCACAGAGATCCATGTGACAGAAGAGTGTGTGGAGACAGTGGCCGAGGAGACACTGGTGAGATTCTTTGGCCATTCAAATTCATTTGATTTGCAGGAAAACACAGATAAGACTATGAACAGAACCAGTTAGCTGTATTTCATTTAGTTTTGTTTTATTTGTGAATTAAGTTTGATTAAATCCACACTTCTACAGCATTTTTTTTATTCACCGTAGGATTCCTCCATAAAGGAAGGACAACCTTCTGAACCGAAATCATACAAATGCCCTCACTGTGAGCGCATGTTCAAGACATTGGCATACCTGCGAGTTCATGTGAAAGGGCATGTTGGTAAGTTTCAAAATGCTTAAGGCTATTTGTTTAAAAAAATTTCAACATAATTTCCCCAGACTTTCACATCAAACTATGTAATGTATGTATATAGTTTTTCAGATCAGATCACTTTCATAAGCTTATGAGTCAAATTGAAGTTAAATCCTATTTAGGTGTGTATTTTGGTGGCAAGATAAAACACAGTACGAAACATTGCATGCCTATGATGCCCTTCACACTAATACTAAATGGTTTGTTTGTTTTATGCTTGAAAAACATATTTGGTCATAAGTTTTTAAGTTGCATGTCCAGAAATCTCTGCTGGAATTCCATATATATGTGAAGCAGTTGGTATTGTTAGTTTCCCCAGTACTAGGGACTAGTTGCTGAACTAAATTAATTTACTTTTAAACTACACAATGAAGCCCTTTTTTTTCAGGTTACAAGCCATTCAAATGCATAATATGTCAGAAGGAGTTCCTGACAGGCTACGTTCTAAAAAAACACATGGAGACGCACGTTAGTGAGCGGCGCTACAAATGTGGAGAATGTGGCAAACTGTTTAAATCCATTGGACATGTGCGGGAACACATAAGAGCTCATTCAGATGAACGGCCATATCACTGCAACTTCTGCAACAAGAGCTACAAGACCAAGGTGAGACTAAATCTAAGACTAAAGCTGCAAAGATAATCCTACATTGTCATATTTAAATCTCATCTGTTGTGAACCAGAATGCTCTGCATGTGCACCATCGTACTCATGCGGATGAAAAGCCGCACGTGTGTCCGCACTGCTCCCATGGTTTCCGGGAAAAGAGTTCTTTGGTGCGGCACATTCGACATCATACGGGAGAAAAACCCTTCAAGTGCTCGAAATGTGGGCGGGGCTTTGCTGAGCATGGAACGCTTAACCGCCACATGCGAGCTAAAGGTTTGTGAATATGTATCTGTACAATAAATAAATAATCAGAATAATAATTAATTAGTGCGTGATTGCCCTCCACTGCACTTAAACAACGTTTTGTTTTACTAATTGTTTATAGGCATGGGACATTATGGTTATCTCACTTTTCCATCTGATTTACGATATGAGGTTCATTATTCAATATAATCTCGATTCCATATAATAACACTTAAATGACAAAATATTACAGAATTGTTTTTTATTTATTTTTTTTAGCAAAATGCTCATAATTTCTCATCAAAATAAAGTTTTTTTAAAACACAATATAAATGCTCAAAGTTTAAATAATAAGAGTTGTTCATGTACCTTTCTCTATAAGAAAACATCACAAACAAATGGGGCGGCTGTGGCTCAGGTGGTAGAGCGGGTCGACTGCCAACCACAGGGTTGGTGGTTCGATTCCCAGCCCACATGACTCCACATGCCGAAGTGTCCTTGGGCAAGACACTGAACCCCAAGTTGCTCCCAAATGGCAGGCTAGCGCCTTACATGGCAGCTCTGCTGTCATTGGTGTGTGTGTGTGTGTGTGTGTGTGTGTGTGTGTGTGTGTGTGTGTGTGTGTGTGTGTGTGTATGTATATGTGAATGGGACACAGTGTAAAGCGCTTTGAAAACCGTTAAGCTTAAAAAAGCGCTATATAAGTGCAGACCATTTATCAAATAAGCTTTCAAAAATAGTGGGCTACATTCAGGCTGATCAGGTGCAGAACAAGAAATACAACTGAACAAAAAGTATGTGAAAGTGTATTTTACATTCATTCATGTAAGAAATAATATAAAGGCTACTGTCAATTTAAGGGTTCATTGAGCACCTCACAGTGTTTCGGTTCAGCGAACATCAACAAGAATCTCTCGGTTTCGTTAGTGCATCTGATATTCCTTTTTACTTGTTTATCTGACTGTAAAGAACAGAAAGGATATTAAGACACATGCGATCCTATGCGCGTCATCTTTGACACACATTACACGGAGGAAACAATTTGCTTAAGCAATTTTCATCTAAACAAGGCAATTTCCCAGGTATTCCAGTACTTCAGTTTTTAAAAGCTAAATTCAAACACTTCAAGGACCTTGAAGAACCCTGTAAACAGTGTAGAAGAAAGTGCAGTAGGGGTAAACTCAAGCAATAAAGAGATTATGATGTTTGATGGGTCATATCGATGGACAGAAAATTTTGTGAATTTCGAAATATCGAGTTATGCCACAAAATGGTTTATTCTTGTGTGTGTGGTTAGGAGGCTGTTTTGCTGTGCAGCAGAAGGACTCTGAACACACAGGGAGCTCTGAGGAGCAGGAGGTGACCACAGAAAGCATCTCCACCACCTCCACTCCATCTCCACTCCATTTATACCGCACGATGATCATCGTGCGGTATAAATATATATATACACTAACTGAATTGGGAGCGAGAATATATTGACAGAGTGATGATTAATAAAGTGCAGTGCTGATTGTTGATCGTGAGAGATCATGTGATCAAAAGTCTTATTGCTTGTGGGAAGAAGCTGTCATGTAGTCGGGTGGTGCGGGTCCTGATGCTGTGATACCGCCTGCCTGATGGAAGCAGTGAGAGCAGCCCATGACTCGGGTGGCTGGAGTCTTTGATAATCCTCCGAGCTTTATTCACACACCGTCTGTTATATATATCCTGGAGGGAGGGAAGCTCACCTCCGATGATGTTTCTGGTAGTTCGCACCACCCTTTGCAGGTCTTTGCGGTTGTGGGCGGTGCTATTGCCGTACCAGGCGGTGATGCAGCCAGTCAGGATGCTCTCTACAGTACTGGTGTAGAACCGTGTGAGGATGTGATGGTTCATTCCGAACTTCCTCAGCCGTCTCAGGAAGAAGAGGCGCTGGTGAGCCTTCTTCACAACGGCCTCAGTGTGGACGGACCATGTGAGTTCCTCAGTAATGTGGACACCGAGGAACTTGAAGCTGCTGACTCTCTCCACCGGTGCTCCATTAATGGTGATGGGGCTGTGTTCTCTGTCTTTCTTCCTGAAGTCCACCACAAGCTCCTTGGTTTTACTGACGTTGAGGGAGAGGTTGTGCTCCTGACACCAGCGTGTCAGAGTGTGCACCTCCTCTCTGTAGGCCGTTTCATCATTGTCAGTGATCAGACCTACAACCGTCGTATCGTCAGCAAACTTAATGATGGCATTGGAGCTATGTGTCGCCACACAGTCATGTGTGTAAAGGGAATACTGGAGTGGGCTGAGAACACAGCCCTGCGGGGCTCCAGTGTTGAGGGTCAGTGATGAGGAGATGTTGCTGCCCATTCTAACCACCTGACGTCTGCCTGACAGGAAATCCAGGATCCAGCTGCACAGCGAGCTGTTTAAGCCCAGAGCCCGGAGTTTCACATCAAGCTTGGAGGGCACTATGGTGTTGAATGCTGAGCTGTAGTCTACAAACAGCATTCTCACATATGTGTTCCTTTTTTCCAGGTGGGAGAGAGCAGTGTGTATTGTAGATGCAATGGCATCATCAGTGGAGCGGTTGTTACGGTAGTCAAACTGCAATGGGTCCAAAGAGGTGGGCAGAACAGAGCAGATGTGATCTCTGATCAACCTCTCAAAGCATTTGCTGATGATGGGGGTGAGGGCAACAGGACGCCAGTCATTTAAGCAAGTGATTTTTGATTGCTTCGGTACAGGCACAATGGTTGATGTTTTGAAGCATGTGGGGACTACAGACAGGGATAGGGACAAGTTGAAAATGTCCGTAAAAACACCAGCCAGTTGGTTCGCGCATGCTCTGATGACGCGGCCCGGAATGCCGTCTGGACCCGCGGCTTTACGGATGTTCACCCGTCGGAAGGATCGGGTTACATCCGCAACAGAGACGGAGAGTGAACCATCATCTGTAGTATCGGCCGCGAGTGCTCTCTCTGTGAGGGCGGTGTTGTTGTCCTCGAAACGAGCATAAAATGTATTAAGCTCGTCCGGGAGAGAGGCAGCGGTGTTCATGGCGGAGTTTTTATTCCGTTTATTGTCCGTGATGGTGTTAATTCCCTGCCACATACTTCTGGAGTCAGTGGTGTTGAACTGTTCTTCAATTTTGTGCCTGTACTGGCGTTTGGCTGTGCTGATGGATTTACGGAGGGCATAACTGGCTTGTTTACGCTCCTCCGCGTTCCCGGAATTAAAAGCGGTGGTCCGCGCAGTAAGTGCCGCGAACATCGCCGTTAACCCATGGTTTCTGGTTGGGGTAGATCCGTATATTTTTTGTCGGAACAACGTCCTCTACGCACTTTCTGATGAAACATGTTACGCTATCAGCGTAAACCTCGATGTCGTCATCGGAGGCAGACCGGAACATCTCCCAGTCCGCGTGATCAAAACAGTCCTGTAGCGCAGAGTCTGATTGGTCCGACCAGCACTGGATCATTCTGAGGGTGGGTGCTTCCCGTTTCAGTTTCTGCCTGTAAGCGGGCAGAAGCAGAACAGAAGAGTGGTCAGATTTGCCAAATGGTGGGCGGGGGAGGGATTTGTAGCCATCCCGGAAAGGAGAATAGCAATGATCCAAAACCCGGTCCCCTCGTGTGTTAAAGCTGATGTGTTGGTGGTATTTTGGTGCTATTGTTTTGAAGTTGGCTTTGTTGAAGTCCCCGGCAACAATGAACGCAGCCTCAGGGTGCGCGGTTTCCTGCTGACTTATACTGCCATACAGTTCCCTAAGTGCCCGGTCTGTGTCGGCTTGTGGGGGGATGTACACAGCAGTGATAATGACCGTATTATCATGATGACCGTATCACGTAGCAGTGATAATCTTAGCCCTGTATTATTATTGTCCAACCTGTATTATGACTGACAGAGTATATAAAGAAAATAAGTTTGTATGTGAATATTGTTTCACCAGTCTAAAAACGAATAAAGAAGAAAGCATGTTTTTCGTTTTTCAATTACGAGTTAAAAAAGGAAAAAGGAATGGACGCAAAACACGGACCTTCGACTTATCTATCCGATTTCAGAAACAATATTCAATTAAATGAACGCAGAAGTAGGCTACACTGACCTCAGTCAGACTATTCTATACTCTATAATCTTATACGGAAAATAATGCGATCAACTTAGGCTATCAATGAATCTGTTTATTATCAATAAAAGTCGCTTGGAACAAAACCATTCAGTAACATAAAAACACTGAGTGGATATATGGACATACAAACCGCCCAATCTGGCAACCCTGAATCAAGATTCAGCATAATGAATCTCAACAACGGTGATGATATGTGCAGTGCATGATGGGAACCCGTTTGCTGTTTGTGATGTTTTGCTAAATAAATGACTGTTTGTGGGGGTTTACCCTAACTACTTGTCTTGCTGGTTATTGATATTGATTTGATCTTAAAAAAAGAATAAACAGTGATGGTTTTCCTGGCATTTTGGCAGGAAAGACAGGTGAAGCCTGACAGATGTTATCTGAAACCTTATTCTCTGTTGGGTTCCATCCTGACTATTAGTTTGTGTAGTGCTACACTTTGTGTGTTCTCTGCTTTACATCTTCATTTTGGAGTAAAGAAGTGTATGCAGGGTTTAAAGAGGAAGGTTTATATTCTCCTCTCCAACCTTTACTTACCCATAGATTAGCTTTACCTGCCTATCCACCATTCAGTCGGTACATTTTTTTCCCGTTCTCTTTTAAAAATCGGATGGGGGGCCCATACATACATACCTTCGCCTTGGGCCCCCAATTTGCTAAATCCGCCACTGCATAGGGGACAGTGAACACTTGAAAGTGCACATACGAAAATGCACAATATGGCCTATTATGTGTAAAACACAACATTACAATACAATATAAGAACGCTCGGTGTCCATGTATGCGGGACTAGAACCCACACCATTAGCGTTCTGAGCACCATTTCAAAAGGTTTGAAACACGACACTGTGTGAGCGTGACACATTAGCGCGCGCCTTTATTTTAAATCCATTTCGAATGCGCTGAGCTCCCCCTCCCCTTCCCGCCCTTTTGTTGTTATGACTACGAGGTCGTAAATCCGCCATGTTTTCCCTGTCGTTGCGACAGAGACGGAGGTTTTGAACGACATGACTGAAGAAAATAATACGGCAGCAACAGTTACCGACCAAACGGAGCATAGCAACATCACTGTCCCAACCACACTTGGACACGAAGGTCTCATCCGAGACACAATCACTCATCTCGCTGGCAGCCTCCATTAGCTTTAATGTTATTTTACAGGAGCATTTTAGGCTGCTAATGCTGCCTAGCGCAGATCTGTTTTGCTTTAGGATTTGAAAATGTGTTCTTACTACAGTAGTTGAAGTGATCAAGCAAGAATTGTTGCTTTTTTATGTTAATGTTTGTCATACTTTTAATGCACATCGATCAAGGCACTTTTATTATGAATTATGGTGAATCTAACCAAGACATGTCCTGGTCACATTTCACCCCATAATCAAAAGATTATGGTGAGATTATTGTATTCTGCTTCAAGAAAATAACGTGTGTTTTGTGCATTATAACGATATTTTCACGACAATTAAAAGAATATTCCGGGTTCAATGCAAGTAAAGCTCAATCGACAGCATGTAAAAGTGAGTCACTGACAATGGAAGTGAATGGGGGCCAATCTGCAAACCTTAAAATACTCACTGTTTCAAAAGTTTAGTCACCGGATGTAAACATTATGCATGTTAACATGATTTTAGTATCATAAAATCTCTAAGTAACTTTTCCTGAGTATAGTTATATCCAATTTTACAAATCTGTTGCCATTACGACGTAATGCCGTAACACATAACATCCTAAAATTACTGTAAAAATGTCCATTTAAACTTCTTTACAGCTCAAATAATACATGAGTTTTAACAGAAGAATTAATGCAAGTGCTTTTATAAAATAATAAGGTTCACATTTCTGCCTTTAAACCCTCCAAAAATTGGCCCCATTCACTTCCATTGTAAGTGCCTCACTGGAACCAAGATTCTTGCTTTTTTAAAGAAAAGGTGGGTCGAGCAGAATTTGTGTGTGTGTGTGTGTGTGTGTGGTAATCAACATTAAGCCACAAAGGCTGTTGACTGAGCTTAACTTGTATCAAACCCGGAATATTCCTTCAAGCAGTTTCCTCCCCTAAATTCTCATTACTGTTTTAATATGCCTGGTTGTTTTGCTTTATTATTATTATTTTTAAATCATTCTCATTATTCTCATTTGTGAATCTCATAAGGCTATATTATCTCTAATGTAATAGAGTATTAGCTTAAATTTATTTTGAGCAAAATATCATGTTTTTTTTTAATTTTGGAGTGAAATATGACACGGATGTGTTCTTGACAGGTTTTGTGAGATTGACATATTTGTTGTTTTGGTGTCATACAAGTAAAGTTTCATCATCCAGTATTTAGCCATTTGTGTGATTTAGTGTGGCATTAAAGGCTGATTATAGTAATGGTACTGTTTTCCATCTTAGATGAGGATATTCATAAATGTGGCAGATGTCTGGAGGAGTTCTCTGCTCTGGATGCTTTTGTCCAACATAAACTCAGCAGGAGCTGCAAGCGTCCTACTCCAGACCATCAGGTTTGTGGATTGATATTGATCACTGATTCTTGAGTAGGCTACTGGATCTGGAACAAAACAGGTTACAGAAGTGCAAAATTGAAAGGAATTGTCATTGATTCATTTGTTCAGTATGTCTGGGATTTGAACCTACAACCTTTGGGTTACTGGCTCAAATCTTTAACCCCTTAGCATGTACATCAGTGCTCCTCTCTCTTTGTCCTGTCTCAGACAAATATTGATCATGATGAAGTTGTTTCTACTGAGGTGACACCAAGTGAAAATGGGTGCTCATCCCATGAGACAGGGGCATCCAACACAGGTGAAATTTAAATGACATTTTCTTTCTATTTAAGTCATAGCAGTTTAATCAGTTTAAATCAGAGAGTAACAAGGGGCTGTCAATTTCTAAAAGGACAAAAAAGCACCACGAGGTTTGTCCATAATGCTTTTGACCAAATTTGGGAATGCATAAATGCAAATGAGATTTCAAATCTATAATGGAGGGCAATATTTTAAGTGAATGACGACTTTCGTTTCGTCTGAATTATTATTTGCCTTCTGGTGACTTGGAATACGCTCATGTATGAGTCCTATTTACTACTTTTATGGTACTTTTTTGTCCTTTTTGGACCCCCTAGTCACTTAAAAATGTCTCCTTTTGTGTGGTCCAAGCAAAATCTGATCATCATAGTTATATATGTAGTGATCCAGCTGTCTTTGTTGAGTATTAATTTAAATCTCTTTGTTCCTATGGACAATGGAGGAAAAAAGAGAGGCCGTTCGGTAAGAGAGGATGAGAGCTCCAGACCTGCCAAACTGGTTTTAAAGTTAAACAAAGAGGGACGATACATCTGTGACATGTGTGATAAGACTTTTAAAACGGTACAGTATTAGATATTATTGACGTATTTGAATATAGATATTTTTTTGACATACTGTACAGTGTAGTAAAACAATGCTTGAAATCAAAATTGACCATGTTCACTTTTAATTCCCGGTCCTGCTCTTATTGTGAATGATTCATCAGTGCAAGTAATTAAAAGAAAAGTGTTTATTTTCATAATCATTCATCAAAATGTATTAACTTGCGTTGCCTTTGTAATAAATTTCCTTCTTGGCTGACATCACAAAGCCCTCTATTTTTAAATTATTTATTTATACATTTTTTCAATTGTTTTTCCTCCAATCATCTGTCATATTGATACCACTTTTACAATCCAACAAGATGGAAAAAAAATCAAGTCCCACCCTATTTTTTTCCTGTTTCTATTGGAAATACATCACGGTGTTGAGATTGGTTGCGAACATCTCTTCATATTTAGCCATAATATAGCTAAATTAGCAGTGTTTGTCTTATTTGGAAGCTTGCATTTGAAACTCTCTCAAAGACATATTCAGTTATGAACTTAATTTATATGTCTTTCAGACGAATATCCTGAGAACGCACATGTTTACGCACACCGATCAGAAGGACTTTAAGTGTGAAATATGTGAGACTGCGTTCAGGACCAAGGGCTCGTTGAGCCGCCACAAACGTCGACACACAGGTAAACCTAAACAATGTGAGGCAGCGCTCTTAATGTGGACTTTATATTGTATAATAAAAGTAATTTGGTAGCCGTTTAAGTTTTCAGTATTGTCCTTTGGGGAGTCATGATGTCATTTTCTTTGGCAGATGAGCGTCCATACCGCTGCATTCAGTGTGGGTTGGCGTTCAGAGAGTCCGGAGCTCTAACGAGACATCAGAAGTCTCTCACACCTTGTACCGAGAAGATTCGTTTCAGCCAATGTAAAGAGATACTTGTCAGCAAAGATGGAGTTCGTAAAGGTAATTCAGATCTCAATGACCGCTGAAAGAAGACGTCAAAATATCAGCTTCAATATTGTTTGCATGCTCCAGTATTTTAAGAAGTCTTAAAATTTGCAGAACTCTTTGGAAGTAAGTGTTTTACTGATTCTCTTTCCATTGGGTATTGCTCTAAAAGTTCAGCAGGTTCCTCCTGATCCAGAGAAGGAGCAGCTTCCTGTGTTGAGTGTGGTGGAAGCTGGCCAGGAGATCATCCAGATTCAGGTTGTGGACGATACAGGACAAGTGCAACAGGTCTGAGAATTACAATATTGAACTTTATAGTAAAAGATATCATTAGAAAATTTCTCATCACTTAAACAGTGACATTTTTAAAGAGAGCCAGTGTGCTTGAGTGTTTCTGGTAACTTTTACGTCCCCCAGATGGGGGCTTGTCCGGGATATGAACGTGCATATAGTGGGAGGTCTTTGTATATGCATGTTCATATCATGTTCATAAACTCTACTCGTTTTACAACATTATGCCACCATTTAAATCAGTTTTTCTCCAATCCTGGTCTCCATGACCTGAATTGTGTGTGTCAAATAAGGAAGACATCCAAAATGGGCAGTTTTGGGTGTACTAAGATTGAAAGCCACTGTTTGTGACATGGTTGTGATGAGATATTTTGTGGTAATTTCTTTATATTTGTAACATCTTTAATTGCTTACAATTTGTGCGATTCTAACATTTATGGGGGCTCGTCCGGGTTATGAACCTGCATACTCAAGGACCTCCCAGTATATATAGGTTCATATCCGGACAAGCCCCCCTAAATGTTAGAACCCACTCTAAAGTACATTTTTTTTAACTTAAAATAATCACAAAATTTCATTTATTTCTGTGTTTAAGTCAGTGTTTCCCAATCATGGTCTTGGAGTACCCTCAACACAACCCATTCTGGATGTCTCCATGAAGAGAATTTGGTGTGTAGAATCCAAAATGTTTGGTGTTGGGGGTACCCCATAAACAGGATTAAAAAACACTAGTTTAAGTGGTGAGAATGTTTGTGGAGATTTCTTCAAATATAAAATTAGGGGTGTTACATTTTTGGGGACTCCTCCGGGATATGAACCTGCATGTTCTAGGAACTCGCCTTATATACAGGTTCATATCTCGGATGAACCCAGATAAATGGTATAACCCAATTAATGTTACATGCCTAATACCCCTAGACTATCTGTGACCAGAAACACTCAAGCACTCTAGCTCTATATAAATAGAGATATTCATTTTGGTGAGGTCAATTCAAATTAAGATAACTGTTTGCATATATCATAAAAAAAGGGATACTTTTTTAAGATATTTGTTGCTTGCTCATATCATATTGTTGTCTTGTTTAATGTAGTTACTCTACCCTTCAACAGATTGTGTCTCAGCCTCAGACTGCAACTGTGGTTGGAGCAGACAACCTAATCTGCCAGGCCATTATCAACTCTGGCATCATACTGGAGACAGAAACCACAGAGGTGGCCAAGCAGGCAGAGACTCAGTCACCTACAGAAGCCCTGGAGACTCCTGATGCTGTGGCTAAACTCACAGAGATCCATGTGACAGAAGAGTGTGTGGAGACAGTGGCCGAGGAGACACTGGTGAGATTCTTTGGCCATTCAAATTCATTTGATTTGCAGGAAAACACAGATAAGACTATGAACAGAACCAGTTAGCTGTATTTCATTTAGTTTTGTTTTATTTGTGAATTAAGTTTGATTAAATCCACACTTCTACAGCATTTTTTTTATTCACCGTAGGATTCCTCCATAAAGGAAGGAGAACATTCTGAACCGAAATCATACAAATGCCCTCACTGTGAGCGCATGTTCAAGACATTGGCATACCTGCGAGTTCATGTGAAAGGGCATGTTGGTAAGTTTCAAAATGCTTAAGGCTATTTGTTTAAAAAATTTCAACATAATTTCCCCAGACTTTCACATCAAACTATGTAATGTATGTATATAGTTTTTCAGATCAGATCACTTTCATAAGCTTATGAGTCAAATTGAAGTTAAATCCTATTTAGGTGTATATTTTGGTGGCAAGATAAAACACAATACGAAACATTGCATGCCTATGATGCCCTTCACACTAATACTAAATGGTTTGTTTGTTTTATGCTTGAAAAACATATTTGGTCATAAGATTTTAAGTTGCATGTCCAGAAATCTCTGCTGGAATTCCAGATATATGTGAAGCAGTTGGTATTGTTAGTTTCCCCAGTACTAGGGACTAGTTGCTGAACTAAATTAATTTACTTTTAAACTACACAATGAAGCCCTTTTTTTCAGGTTACAAGCCATTCAAATGCATAATATGTCAGAAGGAGTTCCTGACAGGCTACGTTCTAAAAAAACACATGGAGACGCACGTTAGTGAGCGGCGCTACAAATGCGGAGAATGTGGCAAACTGTTTAAATCCATTGGACACGTGCGGGAACACATAAGAGCTCATTCAGATGAACGGCCATATCACTGCAACTTCTGCAACAAGAGCTACAAGACCAAGGTGAGACTAAATCTAAGACTAAAGCTGCAAAGATAATCCTACATTGTCATATTTAAATCTCATCTGTTGTGAACCAGAATGCTCTGCATGTGCACCATCGTACTCATGCGGATGAAAAGCCGCACGTGTGTCCGCACTGCTCCCATGGGTTCCGGGAAAAGAGTTCTTTGGTGCGGCACATTCGACATCATACGGGAGAAAAACCCTTCAAGTGCTCGAAATGTGGGCGGGGCTTTGCTGAGCATGGAACGCTTAACCGCCACATGCGAGCTAAAGGTTTGTGAATATGTATCTGTACAATAAATAAATAATCAGAATAATAATTAATTAGTGCGTGATTGCCCTCCACTGCACTTAAACAACGTTTTGTTTTACTAATTGTTTATAGGCATGGGACATTATGGTTATCTCACTTTTCCATCTGATTTACGATATGAGGTTCATTATTCAATATAATCTCGATTCCATATAATAACACTTAAATGACAAAATATTACAGAATTGTTTTTTATTTATTTTTTTTAGCAAAATGCTCATAATTTCTCATCAAAATAAAGTTTTTTTAAAACACAATATAAATGCTCAAAGTTTAAATAATAAGAGTTGTTCATGTACCTTTCTCTATAAGAAAACATCACAAACAAATGGGGCGGCTGTGGCTCAGGTGGTAGAGCGGGTCGACTGCCAACCACAGGGTTGGTGGTTCGATTCCCAGCCCACATGACTCCACATGCCGAAGTGTCCTTGGGCAAGACACTGAACCCCAAGTTGCTCCCAAATGGCAGGCTAGCGCCTTACATGGCAGCTCTGCTGTCATTGGTGTGTGTGTGTGTGTGTGTGTGTGTGTGTGTGTGTGTGTGTGTGTGTGTGTGTGTGTGTGTGTGTGTGTGTGTGTGTGTGTATATGTGAATGGGACACAGTGTAAAGCGCTTTGAAAACCGTTAAGCTTAAAAAAGCGCTATATAAGTGCAGACCATTTATCAAATAAGCTTTCAAAAATAGTGGGCTACATTCAGGCTGATCAGGTGCAGAACAAGAAATACAACTGAACAAAAAGTATGTGAAAGTGTATTTTACATTCATTCATGTAAGAAATAATATAAAGGCTACTGTCAATTTAAGGGTTCATTGAGCACCTCACAGTGTTTCGGTTCAGCGAACATCAACAAGAATCTCTCGGTTTCGTTAGTGCATCTGATATTCCTTTTTACTTGTTTATCTGACTGTAAAGAACAGAAAGGATATTAAGACACATGCGATCCTATGCGCGTCATCTTTGACACACATTACACGGAGGAAACAATTTGCTTAAGCAATTTTCATCTAAACAAGGCAATTTCCCAGGTATTCCAGTACTTCAGTTTTTAAAAGCTAAATTCAAACACTTCAAGGACCTTGAAGAACCCTGTAAACAGTGTAGAAGAAAGTGCAGTAGGGGTAAACTCAAGCAATAAAGAGATTATGATGTTTGATGGGTCATATCGATGGACAGAAAATTTTGTGAATTTCGAAATATCGAGTTATGCCACAAAATGGTTTATTCTTGTGTGTGTGGTTAGGAGGCTGTTTTGCTGTGCAGCAGAAGGACTCTGAACACACAGGGAGCTCTGAGGAGCAGGAGGTGACCACAGAAAGCATCTCCACCACCATAGTGTCAGAGGATCCTCACGCTGTCCTGGTGGCATTCTCCTCAGAAGTGACCGACACTCAGGAATACATCACAGGGGTAAACGTCATGTCACCTTTACAGTGCGTTACTGTTGACTAGTACGGTGTACAGAGTTTTACGACATGATCTAATTGTTGACCGAAATGGGTCTTCAATGGCCTATATAGTGGCAATACAAATTAATTTATCAAGAAATAATGTTGTCCAAGGTGATATCAATGAGAAGTTCTAAAAGAAAATCTAATTCAAAACATGTATCAAGTTCATAGAAATTTAGTCTTTGAGTCCATGTTGGTTTCACAATAATAATAATACTAGACATTTATAGCATTTTTCACCAAAAATGTATTTAATCACTAAAAATGTCATACACCTTCAAGTAAAAGTTATTGAAAATAATTTTCTTGCACCTTGAATACATGAGTGTACATAACTTAAACATTCATTTCAGTTTACACACACACACACACACACACACACACACACACACACACACACACACACACACACACACACACACACAGAGCTCTGGAAAAAAAATTAAGAGACCACTGCAAAATGTTTCTCTGGATTATATTAATAATATACATTTCTCTCTTTGTTTTATGTTTTAATTTGTTGACATGAAAGCAAAATGGCTACCTACATGTTCGTTACACCACATTTTTAAAATATAAATCATATTTTAAAATAAAATAGTTTTTTTTTTTTTTTTCCCAGAAATAATAATATGATTATTCCAAACTACTTATGCCAACATTTCAAGTTCAAGAATTTCAGGACGGTTAAACCCCAGGTATACTTTGTTTTAGTGCGTTCCTGATCGGATCGCGCCCGGTCGACCAAATTGCCATTGAAAGTATACTCTTCTAACCGCGCACAAATACACATTGTGCGCACTTTGACTGTTTTGCGATACTCTTTTTGTAAAGTCAACGGCTTACACATTCAAGTGTATCTCTCTGCGTCCTGGAACACGACAAGAAATACCCACTACACAACACGGCCACCTCAAGTAACGCACTCCTTGGATCATAAGGCGATTCTATTGGCTAAAAGAACTATGAAAGTCCTGTTTTAACTGTGTCAATATAAAAATGAATAACTTTTAAAATGGCATATAACATATTTTTAAACCAAAGATATAAATGGTGAAATTAAACATTCCTCTATTCTATTTTCCCCAGTTAGCTCACAAGCTAACCGCTAGCCTATTAGCTTAGCACACTGTTAGCTTCTTCTCCTCTTCATTTTCATCACATATCCCCTCACTGTTGCCACCTAGTGATACGGTGGAATGATTCTATTCAAAAGAACTTTTAAGTTGTTGTATATTTAAGAATTTTACTAACTTTTCATTTTTAATTTTTGTGGTTAGGTTTAGGGGTAGGGATGGGTGTAGGTGAATGGTTGCTGCGAGACTCCAAATAAACACAACAAATATAGGGTAAGAATTTGTAGTGTGTGTAAAGTGGGTGTGCCTTGTAGGGGGTGTTTCTTGTAGTAGACTTGCAGGACGGACCCTGCTCGGCCGATGATGTGCACAGAGGAGGACTGAATCTGCCGCTGTAAAAGAATCTCTCATTTAGGGCGATTAGTTATTGAAATATAGCCACTAAGATTACAAAAATATTTTTATCCATTTTTTGTAGGCATCATCTGAGGAAGCAACTCATGAGGAGGGCGTAACAATAATCCAAGACCATCAGCAGCTGGTAAATATATTATAATTTTTTTTCTTCAGATTTGTTCACATCAAACCAAATAAAATGCTACCTAGATAAAGTGACTGCAGTACTGTTATCTGATTGGTTGATTGTGTCTGAACTCAGTTGGACAGCAGCATCATGAAGGTGGTGCAACAGATCATGAGCCAATCACATGGAGGCCACCAGATCATCGTGCGTAACGTGTCCCCCGACGAAACTCCCGGCATATCCGACTGCGGAGACACCATCACCATAGCCACACCGGAGAGCTTGACTGAACAGGTGGCCATGACACTGGCTAATGCCATCAGTGAAGGCACCACTCTAACAACCACCGCAGAGGGCACTGATGAGACTCCGCAGACCACAGTTACCATGGTAGCAAGCGAGAACATTGAGACAATTGAACAGGAGGCGCAATACATCATTGCTTTGCCGGATGAAATGGAAATTCAGACTGAGGTAGTGGTCTAAGATAGCATACAACTAAAAGGTTTTATTTTTTTGGTTGGTCAAAAGCCAGGGTGTAGCATTTCAGTTCTTTTGAGGCCTTATTCTTCATAGTGCTACACATATTTTGGACTTAAAACAAGCAAGTGGAAGCCCATTTGTCTTGTAAATTGTGCTTGGGGAAAATGTCAGTATTAATAAGGTTGTGTCTTTGGGTTTTTAATGGGCTACATGTTTTTCTAAATAAGCATATTGTAGTTTGCAACAGATAGTAAAACCTAATTAATGTGTTTGTTCTATTGATATATTTTCAGTCATTACATATAAACTTCTGTGTACAACTGAACTATCATTTTAATGACTCCGCCATAACAAATTCCCTGTCAGGTTGATTTGCATATACAACATTAAATGCACCTACCTAATATTGTGTCTAATAAATAGCATTCTGAGATTATATTCTTCTCACCACAATTGTACAGAGTGGTTATCTGAGTTACTGTAGACTTTGTCAATTCGAACCAATCTGGCCATTCTCCGTTGACCTCTCTCATCAACAAGGTGTTTCTGTCCACAGAACTGCCGCTCACGGGATGTTTTTTGTTTTTGGCGACATTCAGAGTCAATTCTAGTGTTTCTTGGGTTATTCCAATTTTCTGGAATTTTCCAAGGCGCTTAAAGGCACAGTTAACTTAGTGTATATAAACTTCTGACCCACTGGAATATTGATATAGTCAATTAAATGTGAAAATATCTGTCTGTAAACAATTGTTGGTCAAATTACTTGCATCGTGCACAAAGTAGATGTCCTAAACGACTTGCCAAAACTATTGTTTCTAATAAGAAATCTGTGGAGTGGTTAAAAAATGGGTTTTAATTACTTAAACATAAGTGTATATAAACTTATGACTTCAACTGTATATGACCATCTATACTCATCATGACTACATAACATAACATAACATATTGCCTACATTAACAGTGCCCATAGGAGACATGGCTGGGAATAAAAAAACAAAATTCAAACTTTAAATATATTTTTACGCTGCTTTGTATATAATGACCAGTGCACACATATTGTATAATGCATACTTAATGCTTAATAATGCAGTCTCCTTTGACTGGCACCAATGAGGCCATATGGGAACTTGTCAGCTACATTTCCCAGGTGAAATGGAAGGGGTGGGGTAGCCAATTTTAGGGAGAACTAATCTAATGTATTCAAAAGAATAAATTGCTGATTATTTAGTCAAGTTTTATTGTACTTTTATGTAAACACAAGGAAATATTCCTAAAAAGAAGTTTGACATAACATCAGAGGAACGTAATGGCTGTATTATTACACATACATGTATCCTGTATTGGAGCTGGAATGTCTGAGAGATGATGGGGCTGTGACCAAAAATGACCAAAACAGCAATTAAGGGTGGAGTAGCCAATGGGGTGGCCAGGCCACGGCCACCCCTGACCACCCCCTAGCTCCGCCCCTGCATACGGCTAAAGAAAGCATTCAAAAACGTTTACTGAGCAAAAAATATGGCAGCTTTCCACCCGCTTACTGGCTTATGAATTGCTATTTTTTTATATATATATAGAATTGTTTTGGAGAATCACTGTTCTATGAGAAAGTTGTATTGTTAAAATGTTAAAAATTAAAATGGCTTAGATTGCCTTTAGATTTTGGAGAAGAAAGCACTTCTTTGAATTCATTCAATCATGTGCATCGGTTTCACATGTATCGATTAAGTTACGGCAACATAATTTTTCCTCTTCAATAGTACTTTGCCAGAGAACATCATTTTTTTTTACGTAATTTCAACATAATTGTAAATGGTTAAAAATATGTTATTTTCAGGAGACCCAAGTATGTAGCCTCAGAATGGTTTTATATATGTGTCCCATGTCTTACCTAATATTTTTTGTTGTATTACTAATTTTTTTTATAAGGTTATGCTAGTTAGTATGCTAAATGCTAAGTAGCAATTGCTCCTTGAGTAAAGCGATGTACAGCACATGCTTTGTTTACCTGTCCACAAGTTAAGCAAAAGAAGAGATTACTGATTATTTAGTTAAGTTTTATTGTACTTTTATGTAAACACAAGGAAATGTTCCTTAAAAGAAGTTTGACATAACATCAGAGGAAAATAATGGCTGTATTATTACACATAAATGCTTGCTATTGTATATATATACAGGAACATCAAACGACACAGCCAGATGTCTTTTTTAGCTAGTAAGCTACCCTGCTGAAAAGACCAGCTAAAACCAGCCTAACCTGGTTTTAGAAGAGATTTTAACACTTTTGTTCTCAGTCTTCCAGCCTGACCAGCTTAAAACTGTTGAAAACCAGCCAACTGACCAGCCTGGGCGACCAGTTTAGGCTGGTTTTAGCTGGTCTTTTCCAAGTTTAGGTCTCTGCGGAACAGTAATGGGTGTTTTCTAATCAGTGGGCATTATCAAACAGGGATAGGCGTTTCTAAACTATCCAATGAAAGTAGGGAATCTCAATGTAGAACTCAGTGGGTGATTCCAAACCAGGATGGGCATTTCTAAACTATCCAATGAAAGTAGGGAATCTCAGTGTAGAACTCAGTGGGCATTTCCAAACCAGGATGGGCATTTCTAAACTATCCAATGAAAGTAGGGAATCTCAGTGTAGAACTCAGTGGGCATTTCCAAACCAGGATGGGCATTTCTAAACTATCCAATGAAAGTAGGGAATCACAATGTAGAACTCAGTGGGCATTTCCAAACCAGGATGGACATTTCTAAACTATCTAATGAAAGTAGGGAATCTCAGTGTAGAACTCAGTGGGCATTTCCAAACCAGGATGGGCATTTCTAAACTATCCAATGAAAGTAGGGAATCACAATGTAGAACTCAGTGGGTGATTCCAAACCAGGATGGGCATTTCTAAACTATCCAATGAAAGTAGGGAATCACAATGGTTTTAAAATGGTCTTTTCTGCAAAAGTGCTGTAATCAGGACTTTCACATTAAAATGAGCCATATTCAATTTAGAGCATTTTATGTGACACTGTTCTTAGATTTATTGAGAGATGAGACAACCATTGAACCGCAGTGAGATTTTCTCCACTTTCTTAATGATCTTCACCGTTTACGTTTGAGCTGTATACCAGAGTCGCACTGCAGTGACATCAACTCCCCACTTTGATTGGCTAGATTAGAGCTGTCAACACTGCTGGAAAATCCAGTTTAAGCTGGTAGCTGTGTTTTGAAACATGGTAGCTGGTCCAAGCTGGTCATGAGCTGGTCCTTAGGTGGTCGACCAGCAACCATCTACCAAATAAAAGCTTGACCTCCTTGATGGTATGACAAGTTGGTAGCCGGTCTAAGTTGATCTCCCAGCTTGGACCAGCTAATGACCAGCTTGAACCAGCTAATGACCAGCTACCATGTTCCAAAACACAGCAACCAGCTTAAGCTGGATTTTCCATTAGGGAATGTAGAACTAGTGGACCAATGGGGACGCTAAACCCGGCACCGTTTTGTATGAAACTCTACCTGCAAAATTTGGAAGTGCAAGTGAAGAACTTGGAAACATGAGCTAAGTAAAACACAGTGAAAGCATGCAACATGTTTTATATAAGAGCAAATCTGTCAGAGAGAGAGAAAAAGTAAAATAACCAAGGAATTATTTTTTTTGCAATTCTGATGATTTTGCTTCCGATTTTCTGTTTTTTTTGCAATGTACTGTATTTTTAAATGGGTTTTACATTTTTTGATTCTTGTTTACTATTTTTTGATCTGCCACCGCAATACTTTAGGCACTTAATGCCATATTTTTCTACTGTCCACCTGTCCAGTCATGCTCTCGGCAATAGACAGTGTCTGTAGAAGCATCATTCTGGCAGATCTGGGCCATAATGGAGCTCTGCTCTCTCACCTCTGCCCCCCTGTCAGGTCATCACTACACATGCTGTTGCAATGGATGCAGTGCCTTGATTTTTACCCCTTAGGCCTATACATATGCCCATATTACTCCATATTATTACACGTTTCTACTAAAAATGAATCCCTGACCTGACTTGCTACTGATCCATTTAGAGTAATTCACACCTGGTTTGATATCTTTCAGAATTATCTTAAAGATGAAAACCTAGATTTACTTATTAGTAGTATCAAATGCCATACAACATTTATGACACCGATTATTGCATAAAGTAGGGTGAATCTTACCAACAGATGTCCAGGTCATATTTCACCTCAAAATGAAATGAGTGAAAAAAAATTTTTTTTGCAGAAATAAAATGATGCCAATTATTAGTATCATTTAAGATTTTGTATATTTTTAAACCTTCAAATTGTTCCCTCCTGAAACAGTTTCATTGAAAAAAAACAGTCTTAATTTTCATGTTATCCTGACTCAATAGCATAAAAGCATAATTACAACAAATACTGTCAATATGTAATAGTTAGCCATTTCAAAAATGTATCGATAAGTATTTTTTGCATCACAGTAAAAAGAATGAGATCTGTTTTGCATTACAGTAATTGGAATTTGAGGGGGAAATGTGCTTAAGTGCCATGGAAATATACGAAATGTGATATTTGACATGACATGAAATAAAACACTGGCATTGTCTTAAACAAATAGTTCACCAAAAAATTAAAATGTAAAATTTTACTCACCCTCATGCCATCCCAGTGTTTGAGTGTCTTTCATCTGCTGAACTCAAATGAAGATTTTTAGAAGAATTTCTCAGCACTTTTGGTCCATAAAATGCCACTAAATGGGTGCCAAAATTCTGAAGCTCCAAAAATCACAGAAGGCAGAATTAAAGTAATCTGAAATACTCCAGTGGTTTAATCCATATCTTCAGATGTGATTTGATAGGTGTGTGTGAGAAACAGATCAATATTTAAGTCCTTTTTATAATATAAAGTCTTCTCTCTGCCCAGTCAATCTCCACATGTGAATCACTGTTTTTGTGATTCACATTATTCATGCATATCGTCCCCTACTGGGCAGGGAGAAGAATTTCTAGAAAAAAAAGTTTTTATTTACTAAAATACTTTTATAATGCCTTTATGTGCTATTTGGAGCAGCGAAATTCTGGCACCCATTCACTTACATTGTTTGGACCTACAGATCTGAGATATTCTTCTAAAAATCTTCATTTGTGTTTAGCAGAAGAAAGAAAGTCATACACATCAGGGATGGTATGATAAGAGAATTTTCACTTTTGGGTGAGCTATCCCTTTAACAGGTTTAGTGAGCTTTTTTTATTTTAATTTTCAAAGTGACAAGGATCTTATTTGAAGTATCCTTTGGTAAAGTGTCTTGCTCAAGGGCAAAATGTTGATGGCCTATTGGTTGCAGGGATTGAGCAAGCAACCTTCTGGCTACCGGTTATTTTAAAACGCTATACTACGGCCCTCCCCATTACCTTCTCATGATGTGCTATAATACAATTAATATCATATTACAGGTTAAAACTAACCTCACTAAATGTTAACTGTTTTTTGATGTTCTGACACAGTTTTATTTGCATAAGTAAGAGAAGGTTGGAAGAAGGATCCTAGATCGGAAGCGTAGAAGCAGAACTGGAATTAAAAGACATCTAACTTTACCACAGCGTCTCTGAGGATCTGTAATCGGAGCGCTGTCCTTTGCTTTTGTGACAGGCAGCTTCTGGGTCACTCTTATGCCCGTAGAGAGGCCCAATTCACCAGCATCAGAGAGAGAGAGAGAGAGAGAGAGTGGGGAAGAGGGAGGTATTTATAGAAAAATGGGGCTTCACTGTACCTTTTTCTTGCAAAGGAATCATTTAAGGACCCAGCTAACTTGTCCC
The DNA here is from genome assembly GCA_032164185.1 of Moxostoma hubbsi. Lineage (NCBI taxonomy): Eukaryota > Metazoa > Chordata > Actinopteri > Cypriniformes > Catostomidae > Moxostoma > Moxostoma hubbsi. The sequence goes on along the minus strand of JAVLUX010000024.1, from coordinate 34,432,074 downwards.
AGATTTCTTCTTAGGGCTCTGCAACAGGGTTAGGACAGAACCATACTAAGTGGAGATGTAGTGCCACGGCTACAGAGAGCCTGATAGAATTCTCTTGATCTAGATCTGCTCATTGAAAGATCATCAATGGAGGTAAAGACCTGCAGGACTGATTGCGTCATTGAAAGCTTTTTTTATATAATCATGAAGGAGTGATTTGTTGAGCAAGGGGAGGATGAGGTGCTGACCTGAGGTGACCTTGGAACTTGACTCCGTACAATTTGATGTAGACACTACTAGATGACTCTGAAGCCATGATGAGACGGTTTTTGAAGAGCCAGAAGGGCCGTTTCTCCCTTCGCCAAAACCGTTCGGGATCCCAAAGTGCCTCCAAAGACTTCTGTAAGTTTCATATTGTCAGTACCATTGATGTGCATTGCAATTATCTAGTGTTATTTTTATCCTGTAGTTACAATAATATATAATATTAATCTTGTGATGTTAAGATTTTTTTTTGGATTAATATCTTATAAAATAATTCTAAACTGTTTTTTTTATTAACTATTAAGTCAAATAATTCGTATTATTATGTCATTGCTGTTATTTAGATAAATAATTATTAAGATTATAATAAATAAAATAATGTACAAGTAAATATTTGCATGAGATATCATTGCTTATATACTGTCATATTCTGCACAATCATTGTGTGTGTGTGTGTGTGTGTGTGTGTGTGTAATATACACTACATAAGAATTCATGTTGTTTCTCCAATTCCACAGACTCAAACACCAACATATTGAGAGAAATTCCACTGAATATTGGCAAGTATTAGAAACTGCTTGACCATTCTGAATCATTCATTTGTTATTAGGTCATGCATTCAGTTGTATGTGATGCAGTGCAGTTACAACATAATCTAGGTTATGTACTTTTCAGGTTCTCTTATATTTCAAGGGCAAGGGTGTAGCTTTGTTTTAAATAGAGATTAGATTAGGCATTTTTCGATTTCTTCATAGCTAGATTCATTTTCCCATTCCTCCCATTATGATGGATGGATGGATGCAAAAACAGACAGGTGGATGCATAGATGGATGGATGGATAGACAGACAGATTTACAGACAGATAGATGGATAGACAGACATATGGACAGATAGATAGTTAGATGGATCGATAGACAGATAGATAGATAGATAGATGGATGGATGGATGGATGGATGGATGGATGGACAGATAGATGATAGACAGACATAGATGGATGGATGGATGGATGGATGGACAAGATAGATAGATAGAAGGATGGATGGATGGACAATATAGATAGATAGATAGATAGATAGATAGATAGAAGGATGGATGGATGGACAATATACATAGATAGATAGAAGGATGGATGGATGGACAATATAGATAGATAGATAGATAGATGGATGGATAGATGGATAAGATAGATAGATAGATTAGATAGATAGATAGAGAGATATACATATATGGATGGATGATGGATTGACAATATAGATAGATAGATTAGATAGATAGAGAGATATACATATATAGATGGATGGTTGGATGGACAATATAGACGGATGGATGGATGGATGGATGGATGGACAGATTGATTTAAAATAAAAGCTCAAGGCTCTTTCAAACATCTCTCACAGTAATGGTTTTGTTTATTGATTTTATAAAGAGTTGGCCCTGCCTGCAAATAACCAGGGTTGGCCAGAAGACTTCGGCTTTAAGCTGGGTGGAGATGGACCCAGTTACATCCTCTCTGTGGTGGAGGGAAGCAGTGCGTTCATGGCTGGGCTGCAGCCAGGCGATCAGGTTCTGGAGATCGATGGACAGAACGTCTCCTCTTTTAGCACTAAAGCTCTCATTGCTTTGGCCCAGAACCTCAAGACAGTGCCGCCCAGCATCGGAGTCGTGTCAAGAATTGTACAGGTCACTTAATCTTGATGGGGTCATGTCATTTACTTTTACCAACAAAACTGACATCAGTTCTATTGCAATTGACCTAATTCACAAGAAAATTTCATTTGTTGGGGAATTCAGTTGATTGATACCTAGAGATGCCACTTTAACAAGGAATACTTAACAGTTGTCATGAATTACCATAATTTAGATCTATTACATAATGTATGGTCCACAAGTCAGAGACCACTTTTTGCATTACATGTTGCATTTTTCTCATTTGAATTAATTTTTTTGTTGCATTCATCAATGTATTTGTTCAAGGTGCACTTGTTGTTTTCAAGAAGTTCATATCTCTCTTCATTTTCCCTTGCTCCAACCATGAAAACCAGGTCAATAACCCTTATCCACTTTACCACCACAGATGGACATTGCCCCGGGACCTGATGGCCGTTTTGGCTTCACCATAGTGGGAGATGGCCCCCTGTTGGTCGAGGACTGTATGCCTAACTCTCCAGCAGGACAAAGTGGACTGCAAGCAGGTGACTATGTGATGGAGGTGAATGGGATTCCAGTGAAACAGCACGAGACGGCAGCCGCCATGATCAAGGCCTCTCAGGGACGTACGTTGCGTCTGGGCGTGCTCCACATAAACCGCTGGCAGAAACGCACCAGCAGCAGTATGAAAGAGACCTTTAAGAGTGGAGACAAACAGGACCGCAAACACAAAGCTCTGGAGTTCAACAAGAAGGTTGGTTTCAAGATTCTATTTCCTGTGAAAAAAATGACCCCTGTAAAATGAAAATTGGAGTTTTATCGCTTTCAAATATGCTAGTGTACTCCTAAAAGCAAGACGCTCAAACTTTAACCAGATATATACAGTCTTTCTTTTCTGGGAAGACGGGCTAAAAATATGGATGACTCATCTTGCACTACACAGATTTGTGTCCAATATAATCCTATCTAGAGTAAGAATGTCCCTCCCCCTGCAACCACCTAGCAAATCATCATTGTTTGGTGTGGTGGATTGATCCAACGGACTTCCATCCCCTTAAAATGATCTGCCTACCAATCATAACACTGGTCAGAACCTTATTTTTTATGTCTTTATCCATGTAGTTGCCATGTAAAATCCCGGGCCGATTTCTCTTCCCAGTCCAGCCCTGCCCATATTGATGACCCCGATCACCCAAAATACAGAGTGTGGGGCAAAATGAAATTTGAGTACCCAATATGTCACAAATAAAACATAAAATATGAACTAAAATAAAAATTCTTGGATCTTAACTCACCACCAAAATTATGGGTTGTGTTTCCATCTTCTAATTGGCATCGCAAGCAGGTGGGTGTGTCTTTAAGACCAATTCTATACAATCTAGAGGGGGTCCAATTGAATCTATGAAAAATCTTGAATTGCATAAGGCTTGGTCTTGGTCTTGGTCCTATGTTTAAGACATTTGAATTGTAGATGTTTACTTATCAGTGTAATGACTCCCCTGCTCTTACTTGGGTCAGCACTAAAGAAAACATATCCACCCCATATCTTCCCACATTTTTCAGCTTCCTGCAGGGAAAGACGCGTTTCTTGAGGAAACACTATATCATATTCCTTACGTTTAAAAAGAGAAATAACTTTTCTTCTTTTTATGGGGTGCCCTAACCATTCACACTCCACATGGATAGAGACAATCTAATCAGAATAATATTTGACAAATTATTACATATTAGGAAAAAAAAAGGTTGTGTGTCAAAAATAAAATGATAAAGACCAAATTCCACATTAGTGCAACAAGCAAACCCCAAACATCCCCCCGAACCAAACAAACAGAAAAAAGCTAAACGTGCATATTATCCCCGCACACGACAGCGCCAATCAGCATCGATCCCTCTAAACTCAAACAGTCCATGTATGCCTATGAGAGTCCCCGCGACAACTTTGCCATCGGATTGCTGAAGTCCAGTGTTTCTACACAAAATTTGTAAAATAGAATTACACAACAGAAGATAATCTACAGTATAAAACAAACTCCAGCCAATAGAATGTGTAGATTCATCCACATAACTGTCCCGAAGGTGTGTTCCTCCACAAAACAAACTCCAGCCTCTAGCAGATCCAACAAACAAAAAATAAAATAATAAAGGCTATTCAAATTCCTCGGAGAGTCAAACGAATGTTTAGTGAGCCAGCCCATTCCACTGCTACATGAATGCAACAAATGACCCAATCACTCCAATTTCCTGAAAGAAATACTCCACAAAACAAACTCCAACCAATAGGAGGCATAAGCACAAAGAACATGCAGATTCATCCACAACACTGTCTCAAGGGGTGCTACTAAACAAAACAAACTCCAGCCGTGAGGCAGAACCAGCACATCAAGAAACAAAAAAGGTGCTCATCTTGATCTCGGACGATCAAGTGGATGTTCAGTGTGAGTCAGTTCACTTGGCTGGAACGCAAGAAGCACAATATAACTTACTCAGTCCATTGACTTTATGAAGGATATTGCTTGCTGGGGACATGTAAATACTTTACGGCCATCCTTAGTATCTCTAGTGTCAATTTGGCCGGTAAACATCAGTGCAAAAGTGACTTTCTATTGGAAAAAGAAAATGCTGTGGTTCTTCCAAGAAAGCCTTGCTTTACACCTCGTCCCATGTAACACGAGACCTTTGTCAGATGATCTCAGAAATTTGGCAAGAATTGATTGGGGCCTGTCTCCCTCAGCTGATTGCAGAGCCGGGACCCTGTGAGCTTGCTCGATTTCCAGCTTATGGCCTGTTACGTCAAGCAGATTCGTAAGGAGCCCGTCCAGGAATTCCACCATATTCTGACCCTCTGCTCCCTCAGGAATTCAATTCAACAATTCAGACGTTATTCCGCCAGTTACGATTCTCCATATCCTCCAGCTTCTCCCAGACGTACTCCAAATCCGCCTTGTTCATTAGTGGATTAGCGCTAATTCCCTCTCTGATGACTCCAGATAATTGATCTGTTTCTCGACATCCGCCACTCATGTAACCACCTCAGTGAATTTCATCTCCATGATCAATAGAGGTATTGCAGCAAGATCCTCCAAGTCAGCTTGAGAACGTAAGTGTCTTTTAATGTCTCCAGAGCCCTTTGACATATTGTCTCCCAAGAACAGTTATGGATCAGGGTGTATCGAATCTAACCGTTTTATGACACAAAAAGTATCAAAACTAGCAAAATGCACAGAGCTCGCCGTTCACATGTCCGAACCTCGCATGGTGTCATGTGACTGGCCGTAAACTATTTTCTTAACAATTTTGGTTTCTAAAGACGTGCAAAGGAATAAAGTTATTGTTATTTGTGAACAAAATATTGTAAATAGCATATAAACTGACTTTCACACCACAAAGAGTCAACAGTAAAGTTGCTGTGGTTGTCCTTACAATGAATGTTCTCTGCATTTTAATAGGTCGAGGAGATTTTAGGGGAGGAGCCTGAAGTGAAAGAGAGACTTTTTGATTTGCTGAAGCAGTATGCAAGTGAGAGGGATGTTGAGGGGCTGGCATCCACGCTTCCAGAAATACTGCTCACTGAGGACCATCAGCAACTGATTGACAGCATCAGGTACCAATGTGCTTTCATGAATACTCTTAAGGGCCAGTGTCTCAAATCTTCACTGTTTGAAATGTTTATTTTTAAAGCTGAAGAGTGTAACGTTTTCAGTGTTAAAATACTCTCTCCTATCCCAGCAGAATATGTAGAATTATAAGTAAGCCATTTGTAAATTACATTTCTCTGTGTCATTTATTGGTGTCTCTGTTGCACTATGTAATTTTGTTTGTTTTTTTGAGTGGCTCGACTCAATAACATTGACTCAACCAATGGTTTGAGTTGGGGGTGGGATTATCTGTTTGTTTGATCAACAGGAGAGGGTGTCATATTGTAAAAAAAAAAAAACATGTCTATTTTTGCAATGTCTTTCGGTTGGTGCTAATACACACTTCAGCTCTAAGTGTTAATGGCTTGTATTTCCTTTTACATTGGCTTATTTATGGTTGTACAAATACAGAGCACTTATTTAGAAACACCTGCACACCGACTTATTCATGCGATTATCTTATCAGCCAATCGTGTGGCAGCAGTGCATAAAATCATGTAGATATGGGTCAGGAGCTTCAGTTAATGTTCACATCAACCATCAGAATGGGGAAAAATTTGATCTCTGTTATTTGGACCGTGGCATGATTGTTGTTGCCAGACAGGCCGGTTGGAGTAGTTTCTATAACTGCTGATCTCCTGGGATTTTCATGCACAACAGTCTCTGGAGTTTACTCAGAATGGTGCCAAAAACAAAAAACATCCAATGAGTGTCAGTTCTGTGGACGGAAATGCCTTGTTGATGAGAGAGGTCAACGGAGAATGGCCAGACTGGTTTGAGCTGACAGAAAGACTACAGTAAATTAGATAACCTTTGTACAATTGTAGTGAGCAGAATAGCATCTAATTCCACTGAATATTGACAACTGCTTGACAATTTCAAATCATTCATTTGTTATTAGGTCATGCATTCAGTCGTATATGACGCATTGCTGTTACTACATAATCTAGGTTATGTACTTGCATAAACTGCCCTCATCACTGCCAGCTGTCTCCTATTGTTCTCACCTGTGTTTAATTGTCCTTGTGTATTTAAAGCCCTGTTTGTTTGCTCACCGGTGGTCAGTTGTTCTGTAATGAGGCAGACGAGGAATGGGGATCTAAATGCAGCTTTTAATGACAAAAACAAAACACAGTAACAAATAAAACAACCATGATTGGAAAACTTAAACATGAACAGGATCAAGATACGGAAGGTCTGAATACATACATACATTAAACAACTGACAACCGGTGAGGAAACAAACAGGACTTTAAATACACAAGGACAATTAAACACAGGTGAGAACACTAGGAGACAGCTGGCAGTGATGAGGGCAGGGAATTATGGGAAGTGTAGTTCATGGGGAACAGATGCCAGGGGAGAACACAGGGCAGACAACAGTGAATCGTGACACTAATGAACTTGAAATGAAAAAAAGACAATCAACAGTATTATCAGGACAGTCATGAAAATTTGTTTCAGGGTCAAGCCCAACTGAAACAACTGGAGATACATACGGATTTTGGAGGCTTGGCACCACTGATCTCTTATATCATGAATCAGAGTTGTGTTTCCGGACAGTCCATTTCCACTAAATGTGGAACAATGTTATGAAATTGTGAATTGGCGATTAATATTACACTATTTGAGTGGACCAACTCTAAAGTAGTTGCTTGTTCCTCCCACAGCTTGATGTAATCTCTAAATTCTCTTTGATTTTAAGTCTTTTGTGTAACCTTGAATCTAATAATAGAAGAGGAAACAGAGTTGCTTATACAGAGAAAAATTTATCCTTGTACAACAAAATGTATTTTCTCAGCATTTATATTGTCTTATAATGGAGTAACACCATCCTGCAAGGAATGCACTCAAACTTTGAATAGTCCATATCTTTCAAAAGTGCAGCAATGGCTAAGAAACAGACAGACCGAGAGAACAGACTTTTCCTATTGGTTTTCATATTTCATATATTCTTCATATGGCCTTCATGCACTGTGCAACTACAATTAGGGAATAAACATCCTGTCTCTAGTCTTCGGTAATGACAAACCCATTAGTAATGAGCTGATTTTGGTGTTGAAGTATTGAATTCAATGCTTTGGAGTCTCTAGGTTGGTTTGCTGCTTATTTGGTTAAGCATTTGTGAAACACCTGGTGGTAAACTGACCTCACTGGTACTTTGACAATCAAATGGACCCATGCTCCCAAACCTACTTCTACAAAATGAAATAAAACAGCAGAAACTCTCACAACATCATTAAACTGTAGAGTGACTTGTTTCAGAATTGCAACATTTTGACTGCTCTGTTACTTAAATTAGTTGTGTCAATATGTGCAGTCCTCTCTGGCCCAATGGGCTGCATAATTAAGTCATCGTAGACCAGTCAGAGATGGGCATATCTTGTTTCCACTATGCCTTTGCTAAACCTCTTCTTGATGACAGGCATATCTACATTTGGGCAGATATGTGAATGGCTTTAGCTGCAGACGGCACATGGTTAAAAGAAGTAGTGTAGTCTAGGACTATTCAATTAAAAATCCAAGAGCAGTAGAGTGTGTGTGAGAGTGTGTGTGTGTGTGTGTGTGTGTGTGTGTGTGTGTGTGTGTGTGTGTGTGTGTGAGTGAGTGAGTGTGAGTGTCTGTGTGTGTGTGTGAGTGTGTGTGCGTGTGTGCGTGTGTGTGTGCGTGTCTGTGTGAGAGTCTGTGTGTGAGTGTGAGTGTGCGTGTGAGTGTGTGTGTGTGTTTGTGTGTGTGTGTGTGTGTGTGTGTGTCTTTTACTGCTGTCATTGGTGCCTTTTCGAGGCTTGGAAAATGTCTATGCGAATGATTGTAAATTTGAACCAAATCACTAATAAATCTGCACACCGTTGTGTTCACAGTGACTGATCTGACTGAACAAGATGTCAACCTCAAAATAGGTGGAGCTCGTGACTTGGACCAGTGTCCGTAAGATGATGTTTAGCAGCCGGTAAGACATTTTCCTGGTGTCGTGGCTAGAAGTGATCCCTCTTTCGTCAATCTCACGAGATTCTACAATTCTACCGATTATACAAGGCGTTTGAAGTCGCATGGCAACAATGAGTGCCAGGAAAATCTTATTTTAAACTGTCTGTTTTTATAAATAGCCATTCTTTTTTTTCTCTCTCCCCAATTTGGCATGCCCAATTTCCCAATGCGCTCTGAGTCCTCATGGTGGTGTAGTGACTCGCCTCAATCCAGGTGGCGGAGGATGAATCTCAGTTGCCTCTGCGTCTGAGACCGTCAATTCGCACATCTTATCACGTGGCTCGTTGAGTGTGTTACTGCGGAGGCTTCACGCTATTCTCCGCTGCATCCACGCACAACTCGCCATGCGCCCCACCGAGAGCGAGAACCACATTATAGTGACCATGAGGAGGTTACCCCATGTGACTCTACTCCTCAAAAGCGGGATCCCTTCTAGACAGGACCCTGGTGGGCTGTTACGAACCACCGAAATGAACTCAATAACAACTCGTGCCATTTTGTTCTTAAGGACGTCACACACGTTCGTTCTTTGAATTTATAGGAAGTGTGCAGGAGCCTTAATGAAGCACTTATGATTCTCATATCAGTTGTCTCACATTTATATATTCAAAATATAGAAGTTTACAGATTTTTTCTAAAAAATATTCCCTAAAAGCAGTTTTTCTTGTTCTCTAATATGTTTGCAGGTGTCAGTTTTCCTTTACCTCTCTCGTTGTAATAATTAGCTGATAAGGGTCTTTGTCAGGGGAATTGGATGCATGTGATAACTGAAAGGGTTTGAGTTACTCTTACAGTGCAGTTTTAACAACAACCTCTGGCTACCAGCAAAGAATTATGCCTGTGATGTTTAGTTGTTAATATAGACACTCATTAACAGTGTTTAACAGTGCATGTACTTCATATATACAGTATATATATTTTAATACGTTGAATTTTTGGAAACTTTTGAAAATGGGACCTCTTTTGGAGCATTCTTACCTTCATGGGGAGTGACTGTTGAAGAAGAACAGCATGCTCCAGATACCTAGATTCACGCTTTCCAGAACTTGCTCTGATTCAGCACTTGATAGTCTAACCTTGTATCATCGGTAACCATGAATGCCTTCCTATGCATGTAAGAAAACATCTTTACGTATATTTCCCTTAAATTGCCTAGCTTTGATTTTGCTGTTGTTTTTCTGGCTTATCTTTCCTGGGATGTTTGTTGCATGTGTACAGAATGTTTTATGAGGAGTTTTGGTACCAGAAGGTTGTCGATAATGGTGGATTTTTAATTATTTATATATATTTTTAGTTTTGGGAAAGCTATTTTGAAACTGTATCTTCTTAAACTGCAAACGTTTCATAACTTAAAATAGATAAACCACAATCAAACTACACTGAAGTTATTTAAAGAAGTAATAAATGTAAATTTGAATTTATAACAGTTATACATTATTTATGCGAGTGACAGATTAAACAACAGATTTGCATTTACATTTATGCATTTGGCAGACGCTTTTATCCAAAGTGACTTACAGAGCACTTATTACAGGGACAATCCCCCCGGAGCAACCTGGAGTTAAGTGCCCTGCTCAAGGACACAATGGTGGTGGCTGTGGGGATCGAACCAGCAACCTTCTGATTACCTGATTATCAGTTATGTGCTTTAGACCACTACACCACCACCATTCCACATACTCCACATACATAAACAATTAGGGTGACAACATTGTATTATGCATATAAATGTATACTAATTATAAACAAAATATGGTAATAAACAGCAGCAATTAACTAAAACTTTTGCTTTAAAAAAGAAGGGAAAGTCTTTTTATGACTGTGCTGAGGCTCCAGTGAATTAGTGAATCTTTTACGTGAACTTGTCATTTACATAAAGCATCTGAATGAACCAATTTACTTAACTGATTTGGATTTCTCTTCACTGGAAAATGTTGCTTGCACTGGAAAAACTGCACGTTTGTGAGAATAGCTGAGCTACTGTCCCGCCGCTACTGATGAATGTAGTTACTGTAAGATAGTAGTGCTGCTCCTTTAGTTAGTTACGCCCCAACACTGCTTGAGCAGGTTTGACTTTGAATTGAATTTGAATGTCTTAGAATGAACTTAGTTCAGACACATTTGGGAATGTAAATTGAATGTGTGCAAACTTATCTAGTTGACAGCATGACCTTATATCCCCATTTGCATCAATGACATCACTTGCATTTTGATATGCATCATTGAATGTTCACTGTCCTTCATTCCACTTGAATGTTCAGCTTCTAAGCCGTGCTCCTCTTTGCAAAATTTGCCCAGTACTCCCATGGAACCACCCTATTTTTAAGCAGCCTACATTTAGGCTCTCTTAGGTCGGTGACGCACCAGAAGTTTGCACAAAATCCACACGACAACTTTCCTGATGTAAAGTTATGAGTTTCCAGCCGAGGTGTAAAGAAGCACCTAACATGGATTGGTACCTTACCTTTCGTTTGAAAGAAAACCGATTCTTTGTGGCATCAGATATTGCATTGAACTAGGCTTTATCTAGTTGGCGTCAGGTGTGCTCAAAACTCACCCATTGTTCTCGTGTAGTGAACTTGAATATTCCAAGGAGCTTCTAACTCAGAGTGAGCATGTGGATCTGACTTTGTAGCTCTCCTTTTTTTTCTGGGTCTCCTACATGGTGACCTGCCTTAGATTTCCAGTGGGACGCTCTCTCTGTTCTTTCTCTCCGTTCCTGCTCAACTCTTCCATTCTATTCTCTCTCTCCACCTCTGAAGCAGCTGCAACAATACCTTTTCCCCGCAGTTGATGGGATATGGTGTACAGTTCTCGATGTAGACTACCTGAGGTAACCCAGCATGGAGATAAGGCGACAGTAACAAAGCGGACTCAGTAATGACGCGACCTCAAGATTCCTTCTTTGGCCGAACGGCGTCATTGGTCCTCAGGTTGGCGCTATCAAGTTCTCCTCATCTGGATGCTGGAGATAATGGCTTTTTTGATTGTGTGGGTGCCTTTAGCCAATGACTATTCCAACTTTATGAAGACTCCTGCATTATGCGTACACAAAGAACATCTCTTTATCTTGTTTGCGGTTTAAAGGAGGCATGGGGCGCGACAGGAGTATCTCCAGGCGTTTTCGGTAAGATGGATCTTCTAGGATCATGCTCAGAGAAGCTAGTTTCAAAGGCTAAGGTTTGATTAAACATCTAAAGGAAATTCTAATCCTCTATATATGTCGTTTTTCGAGAGTTTAAAAAAATTCTAAATTCTTTTTGTTTATTGTTGACAGTTGACATGGAAACCACTTTCTTTCATAATGGACATTCTGTCATTTAAACGGATGTCATTAGTTTTAAACTCTTTCAGAATTTCTTCTAAAGGGATGTTAATTATTTTGTGTAGCACATTTCATGCTTTGTTTATGTTATTAGACGACCACAAAGAGGAATGTAAACTGCTTCACACTGGTTTAGAGATCACATACTTGTGTTAATGGGTTTCTCTGACAATGAAGTTACTTCTAGTTCGCTCTCCATTTGCAATTACCTTCATTCATTTTGCTAAGTGTGTCCTTGAACTGTGTCTTCATCCCCTATTGACTTTGATTTAAATTTAGATTTCCTGTGACCTCTTTCTAATTGAGGGCATCCTGAACTAAATAAAAGTTAACTCTGAAAGAAATTGGGAATCGACTTGGATCAAGAGTGTTTGGGAGAACTGTGGATACACTGATGAGAAAGCATGTGCTGTATACCCATATCATTTATGTTTCCTTGGTCAAAGGGCACTTATGAGAGCATTTAAATAGTTATTAAGAAATCATAGAGGTTTTAGCTCTTTTGTAGTATTATTTATGTTGTTTTGTTGCAAATAGTTAAATGGTAAATGGTCTGCACTTATATAGCACTTTTTTTTAACCTTAGAGGTTACCAAAGCGCTTTACACTGTGTCCCATTCACCCATCCACACACACACACACTCATACACCAATGGTGGCAGAGCTGCCATGCAAGGTGCTAGCCTGCCATTGGGAGCATCTTGGGGTTCAGTGTCTTGCCCAAGGACACTTCTGCATGTGGAGTCATGTGGGCCGGGAATCAAACCGCCAACCCTGTGATTAGTGGCCGACCCACTCTACCAACTTGAGCCACAGCCGCCCGTTTTGTGTGATGTCAACATTAGGGTGATCTGTGTCCCCTTTGGTCAAATTGGACCCAATATTCCAGGTTCAATACAAGTGAAGCTCAATCGACTGCATTTGTAGCATAATATTGATTACCACAAAAATGTATTTCGACTTTTCCCTCCTTTAAAACAATTTTTTTTAGGTTACAGTGCGGCACACAATGGAAGTGAATGGGGGCCAATTTTTGAACATTAAAATATATTTCAGAAGTATAGCCACAAGACAAACAATATGTGTAAAGATGATTTGAGTGTGATACAATCACTTACTAACCTTTTCTGTGTAAAGCTTGAGCCAATTTAACATCTTTGTTGCAATGGCGATGTAATGTCACAAAAGCTGTTGATTGAGCTCAACTTGTTTTGAACCCGGAATATTCCTTTAACACTATTTCAGTTTACCTTGTGCATGCACAACTCAAGTGCAGGTATATATGTATTTCTGATTATTAAGTTTATTTAATAAATGGCCTAGAATCAGTTACATTTTTCTTTTATTTGATCTGTGTTATTGTGTGATCTAAATTTGAGTATAGAAATAACAACATTAAAAAAGAAAATCTGAATTAAGTCTACTTGCATCTAGTTCGCTTAACTTAAATAGTGAAGTTCATTCTAAAAGTGAACTTAATTGGACAAGATTTGGAGACACCATTACTCAGTTTAGTTGAGGGAACGTTTTTACCCTCTCAAATGATTAAAGTCAATTTACTGGTATTTGACATTTTTATTTTTTTTCTTTGGAATAATCCGCAATGATGAATCATTCACAATTAGACTAGGAATGTCCATTAACAAAGTAAATATAGGGTCAATGTGAATTTCCTGGAGGCTCAGAAGTTTCAGCTGAGCATTGCAGCTGCAGGGTTAGTCCTTAATCTGGCTTTTGCTTGTGCTGTTGTGGATGTGCTGCCCTTCTGCTGCTGTCTTATGTCAAGATTACAGTCATAAAAATGTTGAATCATCATGGAGAATAGTAAGAACTGGGCTATATATCAAACCTCACAATGTGCTTAATCGTCTCAAAATTTCCCAATGCAAAAAGCAAAAAAGAACAAAAAAAAGGTACAAAAATTGGGTTCATTTTCTCTTTTGATTTTGGTTTGCAATCTGCCTGAGTATGTTTTTGCGACCTTTACCTTGTTGATTGTTTTAACTGTATTTACTTGAAAAATCAAGGCACCGCTTTAGTTGTGTGTATGTAAGAAAATAAGGATGATTGTTTTAGTAACGCTACTCAAAACCCATTTTTTGTCTTTCATATTTAGATGCATTTCAGAGAGCAATAGGATAAACAATAAGAAAAAATATAAAATGGGACTTCATTATATCCACTGGGACTTCATTGGGTTTTGAAAAGTGGGTGTTACATGCCAGAATGGAGCCAGTTGAAAAATTAGGGCTTGGCGACATTAGACAAAGGAAAGTCATTGTAGAGTTGGAGCAAATTATTACATTCTGATCCAAAAATGTTTTTGGGGAATAACATACCCAGATTAATTATTCTCGGTAACACCAGGAACGTGCATTAAGAAAGTAAATAAGGGTCTATTTTGATGTTATGTTGACTGAAGGATGGTGAGAATGAAAAATGAGCAAATTCAGAGGCAGTTTATCTCATGAAGGGGTCAAAAAGATTCCGGTCTTTATCTCGTTTATCCGCGGACTACTTCAAAATTCCCATTAGACTTCAGAGATTCCAACTGCTTACCTGTCAGCTTTATTAGCTGATGAAACAGGATATTTGTACCTTTCCTTCTTCACAGGACAGGACAAATCACTTAATTGTTTTAGAAAATCTAAAAGGACACACCCATTTCAGCAATCCAGTGTAATTATAGCCTACTTTCTCATAGCTCTCTCTCTTTCCTCCTCCTCCTCTGCCTGTGTATCTTTATCTGGTCTCTCTCAGCAGGCATGTACACACGCCTGTCTGCTTATTGTGTGCCATGTTTGTCAGGATCTTCATCCCTAAGAAGCACAGGCGGCATTTTGACGAGATGGTCTCTCAGAGTCTGCTCAGTCGGTTAAGGGGTCGAAGTTTCAGCGATCACAGGAACAATCAGCTTCGTCGCAGCCGGAGTGAAGACCACCCTGAACGTCTGCTGTCTGTGTCCACTCGAGCTAGCTCTGTTCCGCGGACCGCCAATGAGGAAGTGGTGATGCCCCCTGCCCGTGGCCACCGCAAAACCACCTCGCTCATTGCAGGACATTCCAGCTCTTTCTCAACTCGCAGGTCAGTGATGGAAGCTAGTTTCATTCTGAGAAGATTTCAGTCCTTTATTGTTCTACAGTGGTTTAATATTGATGTAGGAACTTGTTTCATAGTTTGCTGTTTGATTTCATAATTCATATTTTGACAATTTTCGAATGTACAATGTTTTAATATTTGTCTTTTTGATTTTATAATATAAGACCAATATAAATGCTATCATCTTATTTGATTTGTTGCACACTAATATTTAATCAGGAAAAGAGAAGATATTTAGATAAATAAGTTGATATTGGATGGATGGACGGATGGATGGACGGACCAACAGACAGACTTAAAGATTGACGGAGGGATGGAGGGACGGATGGACAGACAGACATACAGATAGATGGATGGATGAACGGATGGATGGATGGACGGACGGACGGACAGACAGACAGACAGATAGATAGATAGATAGATAGATAGACAGACAGACGGATAAATAGATGACAAACAGACAGACTTAAAGACTGATGGATGGATGGACAGACAGACAGACAGACAGACATACAGATAGGCAGACAGACAGACAAACGGATGAATGGATGGACAGACAGACAGACAGACATACAGATAGACAGACAGACAGACAGACGGATGAATGGATGGGCAGACAGACAGAGAGACAGATAGATAGATAGATGGACAGACAGACAGACATCAGGCAGGCAGGCAGACAGACAGATAGACAGAGAGAGAGACAGATAGATAGACAGATAGATAGATGGATAGATAGATAGACAGACAGACAGACTTACAGATAGATGGATGGCTGGCTGGATGGTTGGATGGACAGACAGACGTCAGGCAAGCAATTAGACAGAGAGACAGATAGATAGACGGACGGACGGATGGACGGACCAACGGATGAATGGATGGACGGACAGACAGACAGACTTACAAATAGATGGATGGATGGACAGACAGACGTCAGGCAAGCAGGCAGACAGAGAGACATACAGACAGACTTACAGATAGATGGACGGATAGACAGACGTAAGGCAGGTAGGCAGATAGATAGATAGACAGACAGACAGACAGACAGACAGATAGATAGATAAATGTATGGATAGGTGGAGAGAAAGGTGTTCCTTTGTAATGCCACCTCAATATTTCACTCTTGTAATGTTATTTGTAGTTGTTATGTGACACTTGTGTATGTCTGAGAGAGTAAATATGACACATCAAGATCTGTCCTCCACATTAAAGCCCATATTTACACTTTTAAACATCACGAGTGGATTCCATAAAATATTCAGTAATACTCAGCTCATCTTGTGTCTGCTGCATAAATAAGTACAGGTGGGGGAAGTGAGATCGATCATTTTCTGGTAAAATACGGTGCTGTCAATCACTAGTGCTATAAAGGCAAGCTTAATGATATGGCTCAAGGAATACAGGTGTAGTTCCTTTTCAAAATAATTTAACTTCAGTGAAACATGGGTGTTTATATGAAGCCTGAATGTATAGTTTATTGAATTGGAGAATTGGTAGCTATTTACATATTGACAGCAGACGCAAATTAGGTGTGTAAGAAGAGCTTTTTATAATCACATGCATGTATTTATTATATAACAACTGAGATGGTGCTCGTAGGAGTTACTACAGTAACATGTATGTACTAAAGGGTGGAGCTACATAACCGGGTGTGTATCTAAAGGTATTTTCGTCTGTGTATTATGATGTTTAATATTGCTTTCATTATAGATTAAATACAGCATACCTTGTTATGATGTTTAATTAGGAATAATGAAGTCATCTGTCATTTTTGCAAAATAAACCCTGACTGGATGATCAAGACCTCGATGGAAAGCGAAAATGTCTTCTTTTGTGACAATTACTGGCAGACTGTACATCATCCTGCATATTATACCGCATCTTTACAAACAAATCAATTATTATGCATATTAAAATATTTAATTTATTTTAAATGATGTTATTACATGATTATGTATGACATGAAACGGCTATGTTGGAAGTAGTTGCCTGGGACAGTGATCAATTATAGAGTTTAGTGGTCATTATAGAACAATATTTGACCACAGAAAGCAAAGTTGAAAGACCAGAATGACGTATTCTAGAGAGCTGTGAAATAAGACATATTTCATAATCATATATTCATATAATATTGCTTCTTACCTAACTACATCAAGAGTTTGTTACCCCATGTTCTCAGTATTCTTCATTTTTTTTCACTGTTGTGTTTCCATAGGACAGTACGTGTGTACAAAGGGAACCAGAGTTTCGGGTTCACTCTTCGTGGTCATGCTCCAGTCTGGATTGACTCCGTTATACCAGGTATACAATAAACACTCAAAACAACATGGTTTCCATATATTAGTGAGATTGATAATTTGCTGAGATAAAGCTACCTCTTTTTATTTGTTGTCAGATTCATCAAACATATTCTTTCCTCTTCATTATGGGATGGCATGTCTTTCTCAGTGTTTTTATTTTGAAGTAAAACAATTTCAGAAAGATGAGAACATATATTTTGGACATGAAACCATTGAAATGGAGTCAATTATTAGACTAAAGAAGATGAGGTGAAAGCTGAAATCATGAAAGTCAAATCTGACTCATTGGACATTTAAAAAGTTATGCAATAAATACTGGCAGTATGCAATAACAGCAGAAGGCAGAGAGGGACAGAAATGAGAAGACACTGCTGGAACAGTCACCACAGGCTGATTCAGAGGGGGCGCAGGTGGTAGAGCTTTGTTTTTATCCCCGAAAATCCCATTAGATTCTCACTTTTCCCACTACCAGCCCTCATAAGCCTAAAGGAGGCATCCATTCTTGGACAAGATATGGCAAACAATCAGGCTGGAGTGCCTTTATAGATTTAACGTCATTCCAAATGGGCTCTCATGAGCACAGCTTAATCTCAGTTGGAGCCCATATGATCTGCTGTCAATAGTTACTTTCTGCTTGGTTTGGTTCCATCCTCCCTGCAGGCAGCCCTGCTGAGAAGGCGGGTCTCAAACCTGGAGATCGCATCCTGTTTCTCAACGGGTTGGATATGAGGTGATGATTGCATCACAAGCACTGTTGCTCATACTTGATGTTAGGGATTTGAACAAACCCCTGACCCTTAGCATTACATTTAGGCTTGCAACTCGCATGTTAAGGCCACCGAGCAACCACATAGAAATGCCCTGGTCACCACCCACGACAGCCTAGCATTGGGGTGGTGAGTTTTAAATGGGCAAGGACCACTCACATTTTCTTCAGGAAATGTAAATATATGCTTTCTTACAAACTAGATCGAAGCCAGACTTTTTTTGTGTGTGTTTTTAAGATTAATCAGGCTGGTTACCATTTCTAAAGGCTTGGTCACGTTCACCCTTGCAGTATGAAATTTTGCAGGCGAAGAAGGCGTGGGCTGATAAGAAGCGAAAGTGAATCCTGCATGAGCTAAGTACGAAGGACTGCACACAAGGGGGTCACTGCCAAACGGAAAAAAAATGCACGGGGGAAATTTCTTCGCAACCGGAAGTCCATCAGGCAAAATTCTCGATCGTGCCAATTGCTGTTGAAACTGTATTTCGCCCGCAGAATTTCGCAGTGCAACAGTGAGTATGACCGAGCCTTAAGATTACATAAAACTATATAATTAGTTACTTCTTGATATCTTGTAGATTAAACTCATGGCAATTTACCAAAGTGGGTTAATAAGGGTCAAGCATTCATTGTAAAAAGTTGCTTGCTAAAGTTACCCTATCACACAAAAACACCCGTAAATATCGGTCAATGTTATCACTGTAAACTTTATTTGTTTGTGTTTATGTACTGTATGTCCTCCCAGGAGCTGTTCACATGAAAAGGTGGTCTCCATGCTACAGGGCAGTGGAGCAATGCCCAGCCTAGTGGTTGAGGATGAACCACCGGCCTTCACTATGAATGAAACCAAGCAGGTAGATGTGTCTCCTCGATCCTGTGCTCCCGTGCTCAGCTCTCTTCAGTGGGTTGCTGAGATCTTGCCGCCCAGTATCCGAGTACATGGCCGCACTTTCAGCCAGCAGCTTGAGCACCTCCTTACCCTCCAGGAGAGATACATCATCTGCAAAGCTCTGGAGGCATTCTTCCAGCACAGGTGGAGGACAAGCCTGTAACAGTTTAGTTTAGTTGATGATGCATTTCAAGTTGGAGAAAAATGGCTGGATGGGATGAATGGCTGTTACTATTGGAGCATTATTGGTTTTGTAGGAGAAGAATAAGATGGATGAATGAATGGATTAGCACTAATCAACAGTGCACATAATTGGATATAATAGTTGTAACAAAGTGTTGTTGCCTATGTTCTCAACTGAATTGATTTTCATTGCTTCTCTGAGAAAATTCCAGAACGTTGTGGTTGCCGATAACAGAACCTGATTGAATTCCATTTTTCGTGTTCTTAGAAATGTAGATACTTTGATTGTGGATGTGTTTCCTGTGTTGGATACCCCAGCAAAGCAGTTGATCTGGCAGTTTGTTTACCAACTGCTCACCTATGAGGAGCAGGACCACTGCCAGAACAAGATCTCACGCTTCCTTGGCTATAAAGTCACATGTGAGTCACAAACAAACTTCTGAAGAATACCTGAAAAATGGTTACTCAAAAAAGACTTGAGTGCACCATAAGTTTTTGTGCCTATGTACAGTATGTATACAGATATAGATGAAGATATTTAAGTACTGTATGCATTATGGTCAGTGCCTGAACATCCAGCCCATGAGCCTCACCGGCGCAGCAGCTCTATGAAGGTCACAGGAACCACCAACAGGAGCAGTGTGAGGGGACGCAGCTCAGATGATCTAGTTATCGGCACGCACCTAGGAATGGGTAGGTCGTCTTCAAACAATATGTTGAATTTAACTGTGCATAAAGTTATGCTGTTCTAAAGTAAAGTTTGTACTATAATACTAATATTGTCACAGTCTCATAAAGTATGAAATTATCCTAGATCAACATCCTTGCTGGTCCTGGAACAACATTCAACAAACCATTCAAATGGTCAGGTTAAGGGCTGAGGGGCTTCGTTCATCATTCTTTTCAACCTATCATTTGTGTCAGATTTTAGGGGTGGATTATGGTTGGTTTTATGTTAGGGAAAGGGTTTGGCCTATGATTGGTGATTAGAATGTTGTTCCAGGACCAACAAAGGATGCTGGTACAGGAACTTGTCCAACTTGCTCCATTGTGCTAAAGCTTAGTGACGTTGAACATCTAGCCTAGAACAATATACAGGTTATAGTGTCCAATTTTGGGTGACAACATACTTGACATGTGCTGTGGACACATCCAGTAATATGGATCCACAGGTCTCCACAGTGGAGTACACTTACATAAAAGCCTATATATTAGTAAAAACAGCATTTTAAGCCTTTATATCACTAAAAAAACATGAGCTTGTGTTCCATAAGTTTAAAAAAAGACAGCTTTCTGAGCATGTTGAAATAAAAGTGTGATATCTCCATGCATGAGGGATTTGCACTGAGCCGGTGGAAGTGGTCCCTATGAGACTAACTCCTGGAAATAGGCAATCAGGGGATGGAACGTCTTTACCAGAGACAATCAACAATCATGTGAGCACTCTTCTCTGTTTCATACAGATTTTCACACATAAAACGATTGGGAAATGATGCAAGGTTATTCTCAACTATTTTGTTTATATTAACAACCCAGCCCCTGTGCTCTATCTAGCTGTCAGCAGTATATTCTGAGCTGGAGAATGTCTATGCTGGGAAAAGATCCAAATCCCTGAAGAGTCGATCCCCTCTGGCGCCTGACACTCTGGTTAATGTGGATGCCTTTCCACAATCTTCCTCACAGTCCATAAGAGCTCACTCATCCTCTCCATCTTTTCGAGCCACTTCAGGTACACAAATGGTGTTCTGAAATTCTGAATGGGAATAAAGATAATAATCATATTTCATAATGTGTGAATTAATATTAGTTAGTTCTAGTAAATTAATTCACTTTAGGATACTGATGAGAAGTGACTGGATGGTGTATATAACATACTTAAAACTACTGACCTCGGCAATCAGTTTGCCACTATCAAAGTCTTGAATTATTGAAAGTTTCTCTAGTTTCACATAACCAGACGTTTGACTGTCGGCATAAAATTTTGTACACTTTGTTGCTTTTTCTGGCCAAGAATCTTGTTTACTTGCTACAAATTTTGTAAAAAAAAAAATCTGAATATCTTCCAATAATTCAATATCACAAATCTAATTGCCAATGTCAATGTCTTGTTTATTTATAAAGCACAATTAAAACAACAGTAATTGGCCACTTTGCTGTACAACATCAAACATAATAAGAACAAATAAGATAAATAAAGAAATAAAACGAAGGAAAAAAACAGTATGAAATGCAATATTTAAAAATCAGTCCTTAAATGGTCCATGAGCAAGTCGTAAGGGCTGTGACTAATGCCAGAGGGACATTTTTGTTATTTGTTTTGTTAAGCATGTCCTGGGCTTCCCCCTTTCATCTCCCAGGTAGCCGCAAATGTACATCAGCGCAGTCTGCACTTCCTCATCCACCCCCACCACCTCCTCCCCAGCATGAATCTTGGACAGAGGAGTTGCCACTCAGTCCCCAGTGCCCCAATTACCCTCCACTTCTTCCCTCCCAAACAAGTGCTGAGTCCAACCCTTACATCAGTTTGGACAGCCCACCTCACTCTCCACCCTCTCCTCCCGATTATCCCCCTAGTCCACCCATTCGCAAGAAGCGATACACCTTCTCACGGCCACCCCATACCCCGGACACAGATCTGTTCATGGAGGCCCTGAGTGAGCAGCTGGGACAGCAGTTATCTGTGGATGAATTTCTGTCACCTGAGAATGACTATGAAGAGGTATTCATGTTAGAAAGTGTATTTGATTTAGGTATATTGATATTTGCTTCACAATTGTGTGGTTTTTGCATATTGGGCATGCTATATTGGCTAGAAGTTACTATTAGTAAGCAATAAGAGTATTACACAGATGTACAGTGCCTAATTTTCCATGGACTATTGCATTAACTGAATGGAATTTGCATGTTTGCTTTTAATTAACACCAGGATGTTGTCCAGATGACCTTCCAAAAAGAGGAAGAGGAGGTAGAGGAGGATGTGGAAGAGGAGGAGGAGGAGGAAGAGGGTCTGTACATGCATCCAGAGCTAAGCAGTCCGAGCGACGTGCATAGCAGCAGTGAGGATGCCAGCTCTCTGACCTACTCCTCCAGCTCCGAGCACATTCCTCCACCCCCTCTGACTTCTCCTCCCCCTCCCCCCATTAAATTCAATGACACCCCTCCACCTGCTGGCTTGACCCCTGACCACGCATCCAATCAACTCACCTTCCATCGCCACCCTGGACCTCCACCACCACCTCCACCAAGGACTAACCTGCCACCCAAACGGCAGTCCGTTCACAAGGTGTTGCCCACTTGTGATGAGATGATCACCCAGCACCAAGTCCTTAAGGAACATCACTCACTTCCAGTACAACCCACAGGTTGCTACTCCCAGCAACCCAAGCAGCAGATGCACCAGTCTTTGCCCCCTTTACCCTCTCCAGATACATCCATCCCTGGCCACGGAGTGTATGAGATGCACCATCAGGTTCTTCCAACTCGCCAGCTTCATCAGCACCACCAGAGTCAGCAGATGCTTCAAGGTCATCAAAATAAACCAAGTCACCAATCTCAGTCGAGTCATCAAATGCACCAAAGTCATCGCACACACCAGACTATTCCTACTCAACTCTCTAGCTCCATGGATAGACTTGATAGGATTGAACGAAAGGAACGCTCAGATAGACATACCTATGAGATGCAGCCTCAACCCTTGCATCCAGATCAAGAGATTCACCGTGCATATCAGATTCATCAGAGTCATCAGGCTTACCTATCGAGTTCCATGGACAGGCTTGACAGATTGGAACAGATGCAGCGTTCGGAGCATATGGAACAGATTGAGAGACTGGAAAGAGCGGACCGACAAATGCATGGGATGCGCATGGCTCAAGATATTTCTCAAGCTATTCATCCATCTCAGCAGCCTCATCAGACTCAACAACAGTACCACCACCTGACGCATCAGACTCATCAAGTCTACCCACCAAACCAGCCTCCAAAACCAACTTGCCACATTCACCAGATTGAACACATACACCAGGTTCAGCCCATTCAGACTGCTCCTCAGTACCACCAGATCCATCAACCCCACCAACCTCTCCAGACCCAACAGATTCTGTCCACCTTTCAGCCCCATCCTTCACAACAGGAACAACAGCAGCTTCAGCAGCAGCAGATGAAACAGCAGCATCAGATTCAACAGGAGCAGGAGCAGATTCAGCAGCAACAACAGCTTCAACAGCAACAGCAGCATCAACTTCAACAACAGCAGATTCAACAGCAAATTCAGCAACAGCAAATTCAGCAGCAGCAGCAGCAACAGCAACAACATATTCAGCAGCAGCAACACCGCTCCTCTCCCTCCATTGCACAGGCCAGACAGAGCCCTCAACCCATGTACCACGAACATCGCCATCATCACCACCATCATGACCATCACGAAGCCCAGTACCAAGTGCAACAACCAAGTACATCCCGACCTCAAAGCCACCACCTCATCGAAGAGTCCACTGTAGAGCCACCTCCTCCTCCACCTTTACCCCCACCTTGCATGCTTACTCCACTCCCAAAGGCCTTGCCACAAAAATTGGATTCCAGTCATATGAGTGTGAAGAGGTTACGCTGGGAACAGGTGGAAAATTCAGAGGGAACCATTTGGGGACAGGTGAGGAGTTTGACACAGTTAAAACATTTGCAGAGCTCTGTGTGTGGTTCAGAGTAGTTTGTGTCTCAAATGGCTCAAATTCTAGCACCTGATTTAGTCTCAATAATCCTATCTTAGAAAATGTTTTCATTAGCTCTGCTTAGCTTCAGCCAAAGGAGATCTCAGTCAAAGATGCACAGTATATTTGCAATTTTAGCCAGATCAGTGTGCATAAGGCACTCTCATGTTAGGTTGCTGAGAGAGTTGGACTACAAAATCATCCTCTAACAGTTTAAGATACAATGATATAAAAATAAATATAGAAAAATTAATATAAATATTTTGAGGTATGTAAAAATGGTGGAATGGTGCACTTCAAGAACTCCTGTGGTCCTTCAAGAACTTAACAAGTCTTAAGTCATTATCAGGCAGTGTGTAAGGATAGATATGTTTTCTCACTACAGTTGGAAGAAGAATCTGATTATGATAAGTTGAGTGACATGGTGAAATATCTCGACTTGGAGCTTCATTTTGGGACACAAAAGAACCCTGGTGAGTGAACTGTGAGAAATATAAGCAAACATTGTCACGTTAGGATTGCAAAAAAAAAAAAAATACAATAATTTGATACTTTAAGGAAGATATATATTGGAAAGCACAGTGCAATCCATTATCAAAAAGGTAAGAAAATTGGAACAACTGTGAATCTGCCTAGAACTGGCTGTCCTCCAAAACTTAGTGCCTGCACAAAAGGAGCCATTTTAAAAGAGGACACCAAGTTTTACAGGACACCAAGTTTTACAGGAGTTACAGTCCTCCATGGCATGGAGAAACTGTGTCTGAGGCAACAATAACACAAAAAACGTAATAAATCTACCTTGTACTGAAGGGTTGCAGAAAGAATGTCTTTGTTGGGGAAAAATAACTTGTGAGATCTTGAGATAACATCTATATTTCACATATTGGGAAAGATTAAACAGTTAAAAGATTTTAAGGCCATTCACCTCTGGGCCTCACTGCTAAGTGCTACAACAGTATGCTGTATGATTGTCAATGACCTGTGACCAAAGCCCAGACTGCAATCAGTTTAAGTTTCTGTGGAATGACTTGAGATTTTAGGTTTCATCAGTTGATCACATTATAAAGAAATATATAGGGATATTAATCCATGCTGTAATTGTCTTGCAAGTCATGCTGTTTCATCTTTTAGGTGCTATAAACTCTCTGTCCTTTCATCCTTCAAAAGTATCTTACTAGTCACAAGACAGCACCCTCATTCTGTGGTTCAATGTCTCAGTTTCTTTTCCAGAGCCCTCACCTCAGACAGAGACGTTCAAAAAGAAAGACGTTGTAGAGATTCTCTCCCATAAGAAGGCCTACAATGCTTGTGAGTAAATGACCTTGTTTAGTGTGATCCTTTGGCTAACTATCCCAACTGTTAGCCTATGAACCTCAGCTCTGATCTTTTAGTCATCAGCTATTAGCCTATAAGCTACTGTTATGATCTTTTTGCCATTAATTGTTTGGCTGATATGAGTTTCTGCTATGATATTTTTGCCATTAGTTGTTGAGCTTCTGCAGAGCCTATGAGCTTCTGCTATGATCTATTTACCATTAGTGCTAGCCTTTGAGCTTCTGCTATGATCTTTTTACCATTAGTAGTGAGCCTATGAGCTTCTACTGTGATCATTTACCATTAGTTGTGAGCCTATGAGCTTCTGCTGTGATCATTTACCATTAGTTGTGAGTCTATGACCTTCTGCTGTGATCTTTTTACCATTAGTTATTAGCCTATGAGCTTCTGCTGTGATCATTTACCATTAGCTGTTAGCCTATGAGCTTCTGCTGTGATCTTTTACCATTAGTTGTGAGCCTTTGAGCTTCTGCTGTGATCTTTTACCATTAGTTGTGAGCCTTTGAGCTTCTGCTATGATCCTTTTTACCATTAGTTGTGAGCCTATGAGCTTCTGCTGTGATCATTTACCATTAGTTGTGAGCCTATGAGCTTCTGCTGTGATCATTTACCATTAGTTGTGAGCCTATGAGCTTCTGCTGTGATCATTTACCATTAGTTGTGAGTCTATGACCTTCTGCTGTGATCTTTTTACCATTAGTTGTGAGCCTATGAGCTTCTGCTGTGATCATTTACCATTAGTTGTGAGTCTATGACCTTCTGCTGTGATCTTTTTACCATTAGTTGTGAGCCTATGACCTTCTGCTGTGATAATTTACCATTAGTTGTGAGTCTATGACCTTCTGCTGTGATCTTTTACCATTAGTTGTGAGCCTTTGAGCTTCTGCTATGATCCTTTTTACCATTAGTTGTGAGCCTATGAGCTTCTGCTGTGATCATTTACCATTAGTTGTGAGCCAATGAGCTTCTGCTGTGATCTTTTACCATTAGTTGTGAGCCTATGAGCTTCTGCTGTAATCTTTTACCATTAGTTGTGAGCCTTTGAGCTTCTGCTATGATCCTTTTTACCATTAGTTGTGAGCCTTTGAGCTTCTGCTGTGATCTTTTTACCATTAGTTGTGAGCCTTTGAGCTTCTGCTGTGATCATTTACCATTAGTTGTGAGCCAATGAGCTGCTGCTGTGATCTTTTACCATTAGTTGTTAGCTTATGAGCTTCTGCTGTGATCTTTTACCATTAGTTGTGAGCCTATGAGCTGCTGCTGTGATCTTTTACCATTAGTTGTGAGCCTATGAGCTTCTGCTGTGATCTTTTACCATTAGTTGTGAGCCTATGAGCTGCTGCTGTGATCTTTTACCATTAGTTGTGAGCCTATGAGCTGCTGCTGTGATCTTTTACCATTAGTTGTGAGTCTATGAGCTTCTGCTGTGATCTTTTACCATTAGTTGTGAGCCTATGAGCTGCTGCTGTGATCTTTTACCATTAGTTGTTAGCCTATGAGCTTCTGCTGTGATCTTTTACCATTAGTTGTGAGCCTATGACCTTCTGGTGTGATCTTTTACCATTAGTTGTGAGCCTATGAGCTGCTGCTGTGATCTTTTACCATTAGTTGTGAGCCTATGAGCTGCTGCTGTGATCTTTTACCATTAGTTGTGAGTCTATGAGCTTCTGCTGTGATCTTTTACCATTAGTTGTGAGCCTATGAGCTGCTGCTGTAATCTTTTACCATTAGTTGTTAGCCTATGAGCTTCTGCTGTGATCTTTTACCATTAGTTGTGAGCCTATGACCTTCTGGTGTGATCTTTTACCATTAGTTGTGAGCCTATGAGCTGCTGCTGTGATCTTTTACCATTAGTTGTGAGCCTATGAGCTGCTGCTGTGATCTTTTACCATTAGTTGTGAGTCTATGAGCTTCTGCTGTGATCTTTTACCATTAGTTGTGAGCCTATGAGCTGCTGCTGTGATCTTTTACCATTAGTTGTTAGCCTATGAGCTTCTGCTGTGATCTTTTACCATTAGTTGTGAGCCTATGACCTTCTGGTGTGATCTTTTACCATTAGTTGTGAGCCTTTGAGCTTCTGCTGTGATCTTTTACCATTAGTTGTGAGCCTATGACCTTCTGGTGTGATCTTTTACCATTAGTTGTGAGCCTATGACCTTCTGGTGTGATCTTTTACCATTAGTTGTGAGCCTTTGAGCTTCTGCTGTGATCTTTTACCATTAGTTGTGAGCCTATGACCTTCTGGTGTGATCTTTTACCATTAGTTGTGAGCCTTTGAGCTTCTGCTGTGATCTTTTACCATTAGTTGTGAGCCTATGACCTTCTGGTGTGATCTTTTACCATTAGTTGTTAGCCTATGAGCTTCTGCTGTGATCTTTTACCATTAGTTGTGAGCCTATGACCTTCTGGTGTGATCTTTTACCATTAGTTGTTAGCCTATGAGCTTCTGCTGTGATCTTTTACCATTAGTTGTGAGCATATGAGCTGCTGCTGTGATCTTTTACCATTAGTTGTGAGTCTATGAGCTTCTGCTGTGATCTTTTACCATTAGTTGTGAGCCTATGAGCTGCTGCTGTAATCTTTTACCATTAGTTGTTAGCCTATGAGCTTCTGCTGTGATCTTTTACCATTAGTTGTGAGCCTATGACCTTCTGGTGTGATCTTTTACCATTAGTTGTGAGCCTATGAGCTGCTGCTGTGATCTTTTACCATTAGTTGTGAGCCTATGAGCTGCTGCTGTGATCTTTTACCATTAGTTGTGAGTCTATGAGCTTCTGCTGTGATCTTTTACCATTAGTTGTGAGCCTATGAGCTGCTGCTGTGATCTTTTACCATTAGTTGTTAGCCTATGAGCTTCTGCTGTGATCTTTTACCATTAGTTGTGAGCCTATGACCTTCTGGTGTGATCTTTTACCATTAGTTGTGAGCCTTTGAGCTTCTGCTGTGATCTTTTACCATTAGTTGTGAGCCTATGACCTTCTGGTGTGATCTTTTACCATTAGTTGTGAGCCTATGACCTTCTGGTGTGATCTTTTACCATTAGTTGTGAGCCTTTGAGCTTCTGCTGTGATCTTTTACCATTAGTTGTGAGCCTATGACCTTCTGGTGTGATCTTTTACCATTAGTTGTGAGCCTTTGAGCTTCTGCTGTGATCTTTTACCATTAGTTGTGAGCCTATGACCTTCTGGTGTGATCTTTTACCATTAGTTGTTAGCCTATGAGCTTCTGCTGTGATCTTTTACCATTAGTTGTGAGCCTATGACCTTCTGGTGTGATCTTTTACCATTAGTTGTTAGCCTATGAGCTTCTGCTGTGATCTTTTACCATTAGTTGTGAGCCTTTGAGCTTCTGCTGTAATCTTTTACCATTAGTTGTGAGCCTATGACCTTCTGCTGTGATCTT
Source organism: Moxostoma hubbsi (assembly GCA_032164185.1). Taxonomy (NCBI): domain Eukaryota; kingdom Metazoa; phylum Chordata; class Actinopteri; order Cypriniformes; family Catostomidae; genus Moxostoma; species Moxostoma hubbsi. The sequence continues at coordinate 34,403,555 of JAVLUX010000024.1, read as the reverse complement.
TTACCATTAGTTGTTAGCCTATGAGCTTCTGCTGTGATCTTTTACCATTAGTTGTGAGCCTATGAGCTTCTGCTGTGATCTTTTACCATTAGTTGTGAGCCTTTGAGCTTCTGCTGTAATCTTTACCATTAGTTGTGAGCCTTTGAGCTTCTGCTGTGATCTTTTACCATTAGTTGTGAGCCAATGAGCTTCTGCTGTGATCTTTTACCATTAGTTGTGAGCCTATGAGCTGCTGCTGTGATCTTTTGGCCATTAATTGTTCGGCTGATGAGATTCTGCTATGATTTTTTCGCCATCAACTGTCAGCTTGAGTTTCATCTGTGTCCTTTTCACCATTTGCGGTTAACCTATGAATATCTGACCACACAATTTCTTGCCTTATGATTCTTCTACCTTTTTCACAGCAATCCTGATTGCCCATCTGAAGCTGTCACCAGGCGAGCTGCGGCAGGTACTGATGACGATGTCGAGCGAGCATTTGGAGCCTCCACACATTAAACAGTTGCTGCTGTATGCACCAGATGATGATGAGATTAGACAATATGAGCAGTACAGAGATAATCCGAGGAAACTCAGTGAGCCTGACCAGTTTATCCTTCAGGTAAAGTACAAATAATAAGCGTATTCAATGTATAGAATTTGACAAATTATCAATATTAATTTTGATGTAGAAGGCTATTTATTGTTATGGATGAAAATTATGAATGGGTATAGTTGTTAAACTTATAGTTGGACACTATTATTATTATATTATTGTTATATATTTTATTTTAGATTAATTTATGTCTATGTGAATACCGATACTTGGAGTTCTTGCTCATTATTTGTGTGCTTTCAGATGCTTTCGGTGCCAGAGTATAAAACCCGTTTGAAAAGTCTCCATTTTAAGACTACATTACAAGAGAAAACCGAAGAGATGAGAGGGGCCTATGACTGTGTTTTCAAGGCTTCGCTGGAGCTGAAAAACAGCAGAAAACTAGCCAAGATTCTGGAGGTATGACTTTATTTGCAGATTGCTCAGCCTCAAGTTGTCCTTCAGTAATTTAAGTGCCCATCCACCTTAACTTTCTGTTGTTTTGTTTTTTAAGTTTGTACTTGCCATGGGGAATTACCTGAACAATGGCCAACCAAAGACCAATAAAACAACTGGCTTTAAGATCAATTTTCTTACTGAAGTAGGTCTCCTTCCTTCATAAACATCTTTTGTAGATAAATTAGAGCTCATGATGTTTAGTACATTATGCAGATTTAATCTTCCATTATCTGAATTCTGCTTGTAGCTCAGCACCACCAAAACAGTAGATGGAAAGTCAACATTTCTTCACATCCTGGTAAAATCATTGTGCCAGCACTTTCCTGAGGTTCTGGACTTTGGCGAGGAGCTTATGACGGTGCGACAAGCTGCCAAAGGTGAAGATCTGCCTGAGTTCAGTTTCACAGATTCCCATTTTATCCATATTTATTCTGAATGAATTCAAATTTAATACGATGTTTCTATGCAATATAGCACAATATTTTTCAGAGTCAGTTCTTTGTTTATCTGTCAACAGTGAATAAGAAAAACATAATCTCTGACTTTAATGACCTACATGCCACAATCCAGGACATTCGTTTAGCCTGCCTGAAGATGCCAGCCACTGCTGAGGATCGTTTTGCTGTTGTTATGAGTGTATCCTTCAACCAAAATGTCAACAAGGACTAGATTTGATCTGAAGATTTACTTATACAGAGTGTTACTATGCCATTTTTTCTACTACCATACTGTAGTATGGATGGCACTTATATACAAGATATACAATATTATATGCAATTGTTTGTATATAAGTATTTATATTATTTGCACTTTATATTATAAACACATGGGTCTTCCAGTGATGTAACTACAGGGAGGGCAGCCACCCTAGGGCTTGGGCTGAGAAGGGGCCCATGACGGCCAACCAAACAGGAACCACAAAAACAGTCTCAGGCCAGACATGCTAAGAAAAAGGACAGAGGAGGGACATTCTTCCCCGGAAAGACAAAAATGACTGATGACGGGAAGAGAAAAGGGGCCCGACAGGTTCTTTGCACTGTAAGTTATGCCACTGGGTCTCTCACATCATTTCAAAATATATGAAGACCTTTCGAAAGCAGATTCAGGTCACACTTCATATTTTTGCTGAAGTTATCACAAACTACCTTAACAGTTATATGTAGGGTTTTCTGGAAAACAGTCACCCTGCGGTGCAGTCTCTAGAGTCTCTACAGCAGAGAGCGATGGAAGAGTTCTGTAAAGTTGCATCCTTCTTCGGGGAGGATGGAAATGCCATCACCACAGAGAGCTTCTTCGGGATCTTTGCGCAGTTCATTGATAAATTTGAGGTATGTTTTTTTTTAAGATAGTTATTTTATTTTCAATTTGTAGGACAATCTAGTAATGAGGCGAATGATAGTAGAGACATTTTTGAGGCTATTAAGTCAGTCAGGTGGCAAAAATAGGTTACTCCTTTCATCATTTTTTTTTTAATCTCATTTGAGCTAATTTGAGTAATTTTCTTTTTGATGCTACACTACTTTATTTATCCCAGCTTAATATGCAGAGACAACTAAGTAAACCATTCATAGGTTGATTCCTGTGGCTCTTTTGCACTCCAAACATGACCTCTTTGAGCTTACTGACCAGCCCGACACATCAACATTTGCTAAACCAATAGTGTGACTTTGGGGTAGGACTATCAGTTTTTCTGACAAATCGAAGACTGAAGGAGTGTTAAGGAAACCAGTGTGAAGACAGTCATTATTTTTGCAAATCTGTTTTGTGACAATAGTGGCACAGAAATGACAAACTCCACCTTTGACACTTTAATGCATACCTCGGGTCTTTAGTGACCTGTGACCTCATTCCACCCCCTGTGCCTCATGCATTTTTGGAGCTATGCCCACACACCTCATTAATATTCCTCCATTTTTCTCTTCTAAATCGTATAAAAAATCAAATGTTTTTTTTTTTTTTTTTTATAACTTATTGGTTACCAAAAGTGTATAGAGTCATTAAAGACCTGAGATATGTAATAGTGTCACTTTTTTGCGCTTCCATAAATCATATTTGTATGAGTTATTTCATTTCTATGTATCTTTGTTTGTTATAAGACAGCTGAGTCCTATATTCATTCAAATGACTGTTAAATCACGTTGATTTTCTGTGTGACAATGGTGAGTGTCCTATATGCATCTCCACATACATGCTATTTCTTACTCAAGGTGGCGCTGATGTGTCAGTGGTTGAATTGATTTACATCTGACATTGCTATTGGACAAAGAAGCAACGTGGAAATAAACTATAGCAAGTGTAACACATGAACGGTATTTGGCTATTGTCATTTGGGTGCACCGCTGAAGTTATGTCAGTTGTGCGTCTATTTAGACTCAAAAGTGCACTAGAAAATACATATGTGTAGCTTATGTGTAGTTTATGTGTTATGTGTATAATATAACTCAATATGTGTTTGACGGACAGTTGCGTCTTGTGAAATTTCAGTAATGAAGTAATGAATCCTGTTCTATATTTTTTGCAGCTCCTCTTTGATTATATAAAAAATAAAACATACAAATATGTCAGAATATATTATATTCTACTATTTTCTAATCGTATTGAAAATATTTTAAAATTTGACTATCTGGGCATAGTGTAGGTCCATTTGTGATCGATATACGTGCCGGGTCGCTAAAGATCTGAGTATGTAATAATGTTTGGCGAAACACCCATGCATTTAAGGGTTAACATTCATTAACATTTTAGTAATTCTAGCTGGAATTGGCCCTCAGGTTTACAACATGCATAATGAAAAGCTGTGGACAGAGTGAAATGATTAATACACCATTAATCTCAAAGAAATAAACAAGGAAATGTTACAATGTGCATAAAAAGAAAGCCGCACTGCTTCAGACAGTTTACATGAACATAATGTGGTTTATATTGGCAGGTTTCATGGTCAAGATCCATGAACTGATATTTTTTTAACTGATCTCATGTAAATATAAAAATAAATAGACTTTAAGATGTTGGATTCAAACAATATATACATATATCGAAGTGTGTTTCTAAGGTGACCTTATGTTGTGTGTTTGTTTTATTTAGAGAGCTCTGAATGACATCCAGACCACAGAAAACCCTCCACGCAGTCCCAGGAGTCACCACACGGCCTCTCCTTTAGCCTGGTGAAGAAATCACCCCGCATCTGTCCAACGCGCACACACACACACACACACACACACACACACACACACACACACACACACACACACACACACGTTGGGTTTCCATGTTTTATGAGGACTCTCCATAGACATAATGGCTTTTATACTGTACAAACTTTATATTCTATCCCCTAAACCTACCCCTAACCCCAACCCTCACTTTCTGTATTTTTACATTTTCAAAAAACATAATTTATTATGATTTATAAGCTGTTTTCCTCATGGGGACCGACTGATTAGAGAGCTCTGATGATTTCAGGTTTTACTATCCTTGTGGGGACATTTGTTCCCCACAACGTAGGGAATACCTGGAGACACACACACACACACACACACACACACACATACATACTTATTATTAAAAAGTTCACAACATGTACAAATGCTCACTCCAATATATGCTAGTCCACAATGATTTAGTGATGATGTTGTCATTTCTGGAAACATCTAACAAACTGGACTGCTTCTATAGTAGGATCACTGATACAGGGAAACAGCACAAATGGTTTTAAAGCCAATAAGAACATAAGTTTCCTCTAGTTCAGGTTCAGTTAAATGGTCTGAGGAATTGCTGTACTTACAGGATGAACTGTAGGTGATTGTTTTTGGCACTGCAAAACCTGGAACATGTTTGCCTCTCGCAAATGGCCAGGTCAAAGGTTGGGGCACAAAAAGTTTTTTTCAGTGTATTTTGTAAACCTAAAAAGTGCATTTAGATAATAAACCGTATTTTATATTTACTATTAATTGTAATTAGGTCTGTAAGTATCAGATTTCAACTAAATTGGCATAGGGTGAATTCAGGTACATTTGGCCACTTTTTAGACAGTCGTTTCCATGTCAAAAATGACCCAATTTAACTGAAATCACAATATTAATATACATGTTGTTAAAGGGGAAGGTGCTTTGTTTAAAAATGCATCTTTAATGTCTTGAAACAGAATGTGGGTTTAGATTTATTCAGTGTGTTTGTTAAAAAGGTGCATCACTGAGCAACTAATTGTTTGAATAAACTTGATAACTAACTGATAAAATGTCATTCCTCATCTGCAGAATGTTTAAGTGCAATATATTACAAAATTAAGAACTCTAATAAGTAACTGAAATAGATAAATATATCTTAATTTGCATTGCTAGTTGTGGGCAAGCATAGCCTAATTAATGTGAACATAAAATACAATAAATTCTAACCTGCTTCTGTACATCTTTTTTCCCATAGTGAATCATAGTATATTCTTGTACTTGTGAGTTTATTGCACAAGTATGTTTAAAAGATTATTTGGGACTTTCCATATGATTGTGTATTAAACCATCCGAATGTAAAAATTATGAAAATATCATCTACAGTGTTGAAGTGCTGATTGGTTTCCCATATGTAACAAATCTTGATATGGTAATATTTATCATGTGAATCAATGTATTACATTTTTTAATCAATACCGGTTAGAAATTGCACATCATTGATTTTGTATTTTGAGGATTTTACAATCGAATTTAAAGACCCAGGGGCTTGTAATATACAACCCCAATTCTGAAAAAGTTGGGTCAGTACAAAAAAATGCAAAAAAGGAGTGATTTGTAAATTAGATTCACCCTTTGTTATATTGAACACCACAACTACACTTAATATGTTTTTGTAAAGACGTTCACGTACATGGGCAAGGAAGAGGCGAGAAACCGGCTCGTCAACATAAATAATAATTTAATAAAGAACTTAAAACAAACATTTAGGACAGCAGACGTCTGCTGATTAAGCTCTCTCTCCCGATCGCCGTCTGCGAGTGGCCTTTTAACCCTCTTGCCGGCACAATTTAGCCTGATACGGGACCGGGCGTGCGCAATCACGCGCCGGTCCCGCCCTCCACCGTGCCACAGTTTTACCTTGTGAATTTTAATGTTTTTATGAAAATGTACAGAAATGTAAGAAATGATGACAAAGTTGAGACGGGCAATTTAAGACTAATAACAATTTGACGAGTTGTGATTTGACGAGGCGATGTGAAATAGGAGTGTGACCGGGCGGAGGGCGTTGCTGGGTCATTATTCCACACACATGATGGTGGTGGCATAGTGGCTAGAGCACAGGGCTGCTAATCAGAAGGTTGCTGGTTCGATCCCCACAGCCACCACCATTGTGTCCTTGAGCAAGGCACTTAACTCCAGGTTGCTCCGGGGGGGGATTGTCCCTGTAATAAGTGCACTGTAAGTCACTTTGGATAAAAGCGTCTGCCAAATGCATAAATGTAAATGTAGCTGTCTGACACATTTGTGTCTTTTTGTTTAAGTTGCTTATTAAAATATTATATATATTCTCAAGCTGGTTCTCGCCGCCTCCTTTCCCTTTAATCCCTTTACATGGAGATGTTAAACAGGTGAGACAATCGTGGCATAGTATATAAGGAGCCTCCAAAAACAGCCCAGTCCTTCAAGAGCAACGATCATTCAAGACTTGTCAATTTGCCAAGAGAACAATGTTCCCCAAAGACTAATTAGAAGGATTTGGGGCATTTCACCCTCTACAGTGCACAATATAGTTAAAAGATTCAATGAATCTGGTCAAACCTCGGTGCGTAAAGGGCAAGACGAAAACCACTTCTGAATGCGTGTGATCTCTGATCACTCAAACATCACGGTCTTAATAAACGTCATTCATCTGTGATGGATATCATGAACATGAGCTTGAGATAACTTTAGTAAACCTTTGTTAGTCAACATCACTCGCCGCTCCATCCACAGATGCAAGTTCAGACTTTACTTTGCAAAGGAGAAGCCGTACATCATCACTGTCCAGAAGCGCTGCCGAACTCTCTGGTCTCGATCTCATCTTAGATGGAAATGTGGAACTGTGGAACCGTGTTTTTGGTCCACAGAGTCCACATTTCAAATAGTTTTTGAAAAACACAGCCGTTGTGTTCTCCAGTTCAAAAAGGAAAAGGATCATCCAAGCTGTTATTAGAGTCAGGTCCAAAAGCCAGTGTCTGTATGGGCCAGGGGTGTGTCAGTGCCCATAGCATGGGTAACTTGCACATCTGTTAGGCCACCATTAATGCATATACTGCCATCCAGCACACGTCCAGGGACAAATTCAAGCCACATACTGCTTGGATTTCTAGTGCATGTCTGTGTTAACCGAGAGTGCGGGTGCTAGACTGGCCGGCCTGCGGTCCTGACCATCTCCAACTGAGAATATGTGGCACATTATGCACAACAAAGAGTTCATACAATTGTGCAGCTAAAGACCTGCATAATGGATGAATGGGGGAAATTTCCACTTTCTAAACATAACAAACTGATGTCTTCTAAACTAAATGCTTAATAAGTGTTATTAGAAGAAATGGTGAATTCACATGGTCAAACATCATATAATGTGTAGTTGTGGTGCTTTCAATCTAGCAAAGTGTGAATATAATTTACAAATCACACATTTTTATTTTTATTAGCATTTTTCATACTGTCCCAACTTTTTAGGAAATTCTGAATTTTTTTAAATGATTGATTTACTGATTATGATTTACTCCGTATTGCCTTACTGTATGTGCTTTAACTTCTACTTTTTTCTTTTGTTAAGGAAGTGATCAACAGTGTTAATGATTACTTCATGTGTGTTCTCATGGTATATTGACTGCGATGGCCAAAAGAACTGAGACTTTTAAACTCTTAACTTGAAACGGCCACAGATGACAAATTAGTGTTTGGCGCTGCTACTGATGAATGCACAAATAAATTCATAAATAAAACCACAACTTATTGGGCAGTACAGCAGTTTTACTATTATTCATTCATTTGAGAAACTACATAAAGGTTATATTAAAGATTACACATTTTTCCTTTCGTAATGTGTCATGTTTAATAAATGTTGACACCTCTACTAAGTAACTGTATAAATGATGTTGCAACATTGTTCTCTGTCATAACTGTTTTGGTAATAAAACGCCCTTACATTTTAACCAGCGTGTGTAATCTCACATAAAGTGAGAGTGGAGTTTGATCCTTTTGATCTGAGACGGACCATCACTACAATTCTGAAAGAGCCGAGCCTCTTTTAATGAAGAGATCCTACAATACTGTTTGAATGGACCATAAAAAAGCATAAAGACTTTAATACCCCTGACTGACCCATTATACAGGTGAGTCTTTCTTTTTAGTCTTTCTCACTTATATTTCTCTGTTGGTTAATCAGTGATGGCCTTATTGTACATTTGCCAGTCATTTTACTCCACTTTTACTCTTTGAAAAGGTGTTTGAGATCTTTGGCTTTCTTTTCAAACACTTCATACATGTGAGTGTGAGTTATTCTTTCTGGTGGATGTAAATGGTATTAAGTGTAAGTACATGGGTAGTAATTAATATAGGTGACCAGTATTACAAATTTGTAATTTAGTTTCATTTTTCAGATTTACAAACAACTTCTCAAACTTAACAAACATCTTAAACTACTTTTTTAATTTTATAAACGACTTAAAGTGAGAGAAAAAAAAAAATACTTTCCAAAATTTAAAAACAACATAGACCCAAGAAAAAAAACTATATAATTTGCAAACTTAATAAACAACTTGAAAGCTAGAAAAAAAATTCTAATTTAACTATTTAAATGCGAGAAAAGAAAAACAACACTGCAAATTTTACAAACAACTTATAAGCAGGAAAAAACATGTTCTGATATCATTACATTCAGTGTGCATGATAAATCGTGTGTTCATGGGTGTGTATGAGGAAAATTATCTACCGTCTGATATGTTTTAAGGTGACACACACACTTGAGAACCTCATTGACCTTTGACCTCATGGCTGTCACCGAGCATCACAATGTTTCTCCATCCCCCACCACCGAGGAAACATCACCACCGACAACTCTGGCCATCACAGATATAGTGGTGCTTGTCATCTACTTTCTCTTGGTCCTGGCCGTGGGCTTGTGGGTACGTCTCTTGACATCATTGGATGCAAAGGATAGCTTCTCTGTAATAAGTGTTTTTTAATTTTTAGGCTTCAAGATCTCTTTCTGTAATATCACAAAATTTCAGTCATGACAACTGCCTTGATTGATTAGTATGATTTAGTATGTTATTATGCACAGTAAAAAACAAAAATCCTGATTTTACAGAAATAACTAACATTTTACAGTAGTTTTCCATTTTTTAAATTTACATTCAAAACTCTGTAAAATTACAGACATTATCTGTAAATTAAAAACAGTATGACAGTAATACCAAATGTCATGTATTTCTATTTTTTTTTTATTATGGAAAAATTACTATATTATTTTACCGTATTTTTCTAAATGAATAAATCCGTATTTATGTAAAATTAAAATAATTATCTGTAATTAAATATGTAGCTCATTATATTAAGTTTGATGTCCATACTAACAATTTAACGTTTTTCTTTGTAATTTTAAGGTAAATCTTATTAGATTTATATGGTCTTGGAGGACTATATCTGATACACTGTTTCTGCTGCTGCTGCAAAGCAAATGCAAAGACTTGGTACTGCTAGAACATACACTGACAAACTGTGTTAGCATGCGGACATGCTACTGCAGTTAGACAAGACATGCTGCAGCGAGCATGTTGGACATGCTGCTGGACAATTAGACATACATACAATCCCTTTGCAGTAGATCTAGACAGGTGAAGCTGGGGAGGAGGAGGGTTTCAGAGAAAAAAACTCTCGCAGCGTGCTGCAGTGAAACTGGCTTATTTGCAAAATTGAGCCATTTAAATGTTATACAAAGAGAGAGAGTATGCAAGTTCATTGGCTAACAGATTACAAGTCTATGGACCGATCAGCTTGCACCATGCGAGCCATTTGGATTAACAAGTCACATGTGAGTGAGCCGACTGACTAACAGATAACCAGTTCAAAGGACCTTTTAGCTTGAGCTATGTAGAGATTCACAAAATGTAGCTTCAGTGGCTGGATGTGTTAGTCATCACTTTTATGGCATAAAATCCTATATCTTGTATTATGTATATGTATAACTAGTTTTCTCACCCAAAAGTCAATGTGGAAGACCAAGAGGAGTACAGTGGATGGATATTTCCTGGCAGGCAAAAACATGACTTGGTGGCCGGTAAGTTCATTATGTTTTTAATAGTCAGTAAAATGTTTTTTTTTTTTTTTTTTATCTCTTTATAAGTACAGAATGACCCCCCCAAAGTATTTGGACACTTTAGTCACACATTAAAAATATATGAACGCCATTGAATTGAACAAAATATCAAACCAAATGCCATGAACAAATGATGCTACAGTAGAAGTTTTTGAACCATTTTTGCATTGAATGAAATGTTCTTGTGTTGTCTTTCTTTAAAATAAATGTCACTTGGTTTTTAGTGTGCCTTAAAGAGATAGTTCTCATACTTGGGTATGTAATCGCTTTTTCAAGTTTTCCGATCGGACGGTTATTTCCATTCAAATCCGCACATAAGTTTAAACATTTGTTCGGAGGGTGATTGACTGGTGAGAGGTGGTCCAGGACGCATCTGGATGCCGTTTACAAGTATATATAGTGCTGACCGTTGCGATCGAATCTTCCGAAACACGTCTTATTACCAGATGTAAACAGGGTCTTAAAATGACTGCAGCCAGAACTGGGATTGCTGAAACATTCATTTCCCCAGAAAGACCCTCAGGAAAAAGGTGGATAGTTCCTCACAATGCAAGTGAATGGTGACCCAAGCTCAGAAGGTCCAAAAAGCACATAAAGGCAGCATAGAAGTAATCCATTAGACTCCAGTGGTATAATCCAGGTCTTCAGAAGTGATATTATAGGTGTGGGTGAGAAACAGATCAACATTTAAGTCCTTTTTTTTTACTGAAAATCTACACTTTCACATTCAGCCACCTACTGGCTGGGGCAGGTCAAAGGTGGAGATTTGTAGTAAAAAGGGGCTTATATGTTGATCTGTTTCTCACCCTCACCTATTGTATTACTTCTGAAAACATATATTCTTCTAAATATCTTTGTTTGTGTTCAGCAGAAGAAAGAAAGCCATACACACCTTGGATGGCATGAGGGTGGGTAAATAATGAGAGAATTTTCATTTTTGGGTGAACTATCACTATAAGTGTCCAAGTATTTTTTTTGGGCCACAGGAGACTCCTGTGAATACAGAGGAAATATGAATAATATGGAACAAATGCAATTTCCATCTCACATCTTTTCATCTACCGTGTTTGTGTATAGGTGGGCGCCTCTCTTTTTGCCAGTAATGTGGGCAGTGGTCACTTCATTGGGCTCGCAGGCTCTGGGGCGGCAGCTGGTATCGGTGCAGCTGCTTATGAATGGAACGTGAGCACAGAATACCTTTTTTACCCTGTCCTTAAGGGAGTGTCTTGCTGAACATATCTTGTTTATGGGGCGGCTGTGGCTCAGGTGGTAGAGCGGGTCGGCCACTAATCACAGGGTTGGTGGTTCGATTCCGGCCCACATGACTCCACATGCCGAAGTGTCCTTGGGCAAGACACTGAAAACCAAGTTGCTCCAAATGGCAGGCTAGCACCTTGCATGGCAGCTCTGCCCCCACTGGTGTGTGAATGTGTGTGTGTGAATGGGTGAATGAGTCACAGTGCAGACCATTAACATTTACCATTTGTTTATGCAGGCAATTATTGGTTATGTCAAAGAATTATGTTAAATGAGTTTTAAGGCCCCTCTCTTATCTATGAGATTCACTTCCTCTTGTTCACATGCAGGGAATGCTGATGGTGCTGCTTTTGGGCTGGTTATTTTTGCCTATCTACATTGCAGCAAGGGTGAGACTGAGCAACACATTTTGTTCTGTATCACATATTTTTTACTAAATATGTGCATTTTGCATTGCATTAAGTCATAACATTTTACACATGCATTTGGAACATAAAATACTTTTGGGAAGTTGATGTGAGATGCTATAAGCAACATTCTGCTGATCCTTTTTAACTATTATGGATGCATCTTTTATGGCATATTCTCCAAAGTATGACCGTGATTGTCATGTTTGTAGTTTCAAAAATGTATTTGTCACACTGCAGGACCATTTAAAATGAACTAGTGAATGCATAAAAAGAAATGGTTACAACTTACAGGATTTAATATATATACACTTTTTCTTATTAAATAATATTCATTTTAATTTATCGTAAATATTTAACTCTTAATTTTACTTAAAATCTTTTTATAGAAAAGTTGTCTATACAAAATATCAAATGTGTAAATTGGTGTAAATTTAATTTGTTAAAAGTACAATTAAATATTTAAAGATTATCAGGTTCAACACAAGTCAAGTTTAATTGATGCAATTGACAGCATCTATGGCATAATGTTGATAACCACAAAAATTCATTTAGACTTGTCCTAAATTTAAAAAAAAAGAAGCTAAAATGTGGGTTCCAGTGAATCACTAATGGAAGTGAATGGGGCCAATTTGTAAACGTTAAAATACTGTTTCATAAGTATAGCCATGAGACGTATACAATATGCATTTGAACATAATTTAAGTGTGATAAAATCACAAAAATAACCTTTTTGTGTCGAATTATACCCAATTTTATAACTTCGTTGCCATGACGACTTAATGCTATATACCAAACGTAAAAACAATTCAAACAATTTTAAAGCTTAATTAATACATGATTTTTAACAGAAGAATTAATGTAAGTGCTTTTATAAAAGGCAGATGCTATTTGCACCCCAGTGGTGACGTAGTGGGCTAAAGCACATAACTGGTAATCAGAAGGTTGCTGGTTCAAACCCCACACCACCACCACCATTGTGTCCTTGAGCAAGACACTTAACTCCAGGTTGCTCCGGCGGGATTGTCCCTGTAATAAGTGCACTGTAAGTCTCTTTGGATAAAAGCGTCTGCCAAAAGCATAAATATATAAATATAAACATAAATAGCTGCGCTGTGTGGCAGATACTATTTACACATTTATAAACTTTACATTTATGCCTTTAAGCTCTCCAAAAATTGTCCCCATTCACTTCCATTGCAAGTGTCTCACTGTGACCTTGTTTTTTGCTTATTTCAAAGTAATTTTTTGTGATAATCAAGATTATGCCACAAATGCTGTCAATCGAGCTTAACTTGTATCAAACCCGCAATATTCCTTTAAATTATTTAACAAATTGATTTATATACTAATGAGATTATTCTGCATTATTTTACAGGTCACAACAATGCCAGAGTATTTACAGAAAAGATTTGGTGGCAAAAGAATACAGTTATTCCTTTGTGTTTTGTATCTGTTTATCTACATCTTCACAAAAATATCCGTAAGTGTGCTGCATTTAAAAAACGTATGTAAAGAGCTGTTTTTGTGACTGCAGCTTTACAAAAAGTATTTATCCATATCTGTGCAGGTGGACATGTATGCAGGAGCTGTGTTCATTCAGCAAGCACTGCAGTGGAATATCTATCTCGCTGTGGTCTTGCTTCTGGGCATCACTGCTCTCTACACAATTGCAGGTCTGGATGCTGTGCTACTTTAAGTTTTTCAAAATTCAGGTTGAGCTTTCCTTGACTGATTTTATGTGATTGCAGGTGGTCTTGCAGCAGTGATCTACACCGATGCAGTTCAGACTCTCATCATGATCATAGGAGCTCTGATCCTCATGGGCTTCAGTGAGTTACTATGCCATTTTTGTTTTAATCATTTACACCAAGAGTCAATAAAAGTAATTATCAAAATATATGCATAATTGGACCATCTTAACACCAGCTTACACCAGCTTGGCAGACAATGTAGTTGAAGACCAGCTTGGCCAGGCTTGGAGACCACCAAACCAGCTTGAACTGACTGAGATCGTTAAACCTTTCTGTTGCCATGTGGTTACACTCATCATAATTGATCATCATGTTTTGTACCATGTGTCCACTTGATGTCACTGTGAAGGTTTTGCAGAGGTGGGGGGATTTCAGGCTGTCCTGCATAAGTATCCTCAAGCCATTCCCTCCGTCCGAGTCCCAAACACGACCTGTGGAATCCCTCGTGATGATGCCTTTCACATATTCCGTCATCCAGTGACCTCTGACCTGCCCTGGCCGGGAGTAATCCTGGGCATGTCCATCCCTTCCATGTGGTACTGGTGTTCTGACCAGGTGAAAGAAACCAATGATGATTGATGATTTTAATAATGTAATAGGTATTAAAGGGATAGTTACAATACTCACCCGTATAACATTCTTTCTCAAATGAGGGAAGATATTGTGCAGAATGACAGCATGAGGGTAAGTAAATAATGACAGAATTAACATTTTTGGGAGAACTGCACATTTAACCCCTTAAACTCGGTATGATGAACACGAAAAAAGAAGGTATTATTCAATTACCACTTTCAAAATACGTGTTGCTTTAAAGCTTGGACTCTTACCTTTACAATGGATATGGCTTATCTGACCAATTCTAAAGTGCTGCTTTTAAATTTGCTGGCAAATTTGAATGGTTCCATTTTATCATTTTCAAATTTGAAAATTTAAAATATATAAAAAATATAAAAAAAGATTCCATAGCCATGTGTTATATATCTTTGGAAAGGTCTTGATTAGTACAATACAATGGGAAACTCAGTTTCACTCAGAGACCAAAATACTGCGAGTATTAGCGCGTGAAATCTGAATATATAATAAACAGACTGTTTGTCACATTTTGGTTAATTCATGAAAAAAAAACATAGTGAGAAAAATGGCATATCGCTACTTACAGCAGACAATTCTGAATCAAACAAGCCCACACTCAATGTAATATGATATGTAAATCATACATATCATGTGTCATGGGAAGCTATGGTTGCTAATAGCATAGTTCCAAATCAGTTCCCTATCTGTCATTCACTCGACATTGTGTCGATGAGTTGACAATAGTGTCTAATGCAGGAGCTTTGATCGGCGACCGACTTCGCCCTCCGGGCAACGAAGTTCACGGCGCGGGCTCTCGGGCAGGCGATGTCCACCCTGGTGGTCCAGGAACGCCCCATCTCTCAGGTTGGGCTGTTTGGCGACACCTTTTGAGACTTCGCCCCGGCAGTTCTTAATGCAGTTCAGAAAGCATCCTCACAACCGGCCGCCAAGAACCCCAAGATGGCTTCAAAGCGCTCCTGAGACGGGCAGCCCCAGGACTCAGGAAACTGCACGATGGGAGCTGGTAAGCAGACCACTCCCTCCCCCGCCGGAGGGTCAGGTGGAGAATCTTTGTTTCTTCGCAAATTTTGTTTCACCACACGCCCAAAAGAGCAGTTTCCTCAGCCCCTGGGCTCTATTTTCGGTCTCCTCGTCCTTTTTTTGCCACCGGTTCTCTTTGGCAGGTACGGTGCCCTGGAACCGGACCTCCCGCTTCCATGTTCCCAGCCGTGGTACAAGCCCGCCCCCGAGACGACGGTCTCCACGGGCCACGAGGATGAAAATCTTCCTCTCCCGTCCCAGGAGCCAGGTAAGTGCTTCAATGTCTCTAGACTCAGCACCCCCGGCTCTGCCCCGTCGCGAGGCCCCGCCCGCTGGTACGTCCGGCGCTCGGCTCGCGCTCCCCAACCCGTCGCGCGCCGTTTGGGCTCCACAGGAGCGACCCCTAGTGTCAACTCATCGACACAACGTCTCGTTCCCTCCATCAGGACTTTTTTTTTTTATTTTATTTTTTTATTTTACAATACATTTTCTGAATTTATTTTCTGTTTGCCCTTTAGAAGGTAAATCTTTCAGAAATGTCTTCAGGGTGTTAGGGGTTAACTGTGATCGGTTATGATGTATTTCTATGAACTCCTTCACACCAAGTCTGAAATATCATACTACAATGACTTGCTGTTTTGGTATTTGGAGGCTTTATTAATGTGCTGATTAATGTTCACATGCTGAATTCATTCAAGGATCCAATTATTATAAAATTTTTTTCAGAAAATTTACAGAAATTTAGAATAGGACTTAGTGAAAATAGTTTTGATGCAAACAATTGTTTGCAAAGATGTGGCGTAAATAGCCCTTTATGCACTAATCAAGGGGAAAAAAGGGGTCAATTCAGTTAAATGTAAATGAGATGACTGTCAAAAAGTGGCCCAAATTTTTCCTAAATTAATTTATTTCCTAAATGTTTTCTTTTAATATATATATATATATATGCTACCACAGAATATGATGAAAGATACTTATATCGTCATACCTTATATCTCAGGTTATAGTCCAGCGTTCACTGGCGGCCAAGAACATTCTTCATGCTAAGGGAGGCTCTCTGCTCGCTGCTTACCTAAAAGTTCTGCCTTTCTTCATGATGGTGCTGCCAGGCATGATAAGCAGGATACTTTACCCAGGTGCACTTAAAGAAATACTGGAAATAAAAATGTGCATGTAACTGGCATGTCATTATGTGAATGAAATTTCCTCTTCATTTGAAATGGAAGATAACATAATTTAAGGGCCCAGTCATTTAATATACAGTGATCTCAGTTCACACTGACGCTGAGGGGCTTATACAATACATTTGATAGCTGGAAGTATTTAGTTTTACCTTGTGTATGTATGTGTGTGTGTGTGTGTGTGTGTGTGTGTGTGTGTGTGTGTGTGTGTGAATTCTAGATGAGGTTGGTTGTGGAGACCCTGATGTGTGTAAACAGGTGTGTGGGAATCCAGTGGGCTGCTCAGACACTGCTTATGCCAAGCTGGTCATGGAGCTCCTTCCTGCAGGTATCAATGTGATTATTTTTTATTTAATGTTTGTTCTTCATGTTACTTCCCCCTCAAAAGCGTATTCTTCACCGTGCGAGAAGCCCTGTTATTATCACTCTTGCGTCATCAGATATTTTCATGGAGTTTAAACCATTTCTACCATGCATAATTGCAGGTCTTGTTTTCCTCTATTTTGTCCAATGCTGGGCTAAACTTTTACAAGGACATCGAAAGTTCAAGAAAAGCCTAATAATATCTTACACTGTGCATCAAAGCACAACATTTCCCTTCGCAATTCATGCCATTTGAACAAGAAATATGAGTCAGTGCATGGAGGTGAACGAGAATGATTCGTTCACTTAAAAGATTCGTTCAAAAAGACAAACTCGTTCACGAACGAAACATGACTAGTTATAATCTTCATTATTTGAACTGTGTTATTGTGTGACCTACATTTGAGTCCGTTCAATTAAAATGATTAAGTAGAAACAACAACATTTAAATGGAAAATCTGAGTTCAGTCTACTTGCATCTAGTTCAGTTAATTCTATATGATCACCAAGTTAAGAGAACTTAATAGCACAAGTTGAGGGAACGAGTTTACCCTATCAATTGAGCAAAGTCAACTTATTAGGGGGTTTCAGTGAGTTGGATAAGCTGAACCGTTTGTCTCATGTGTGTTTGTCCAGGTTTGAGGGGTTTGATGATGGCTGTGATGCTGGCTGCACTCATGTCCTCCTTGACTTCCATCTTCAACAGTTCCAGCACTATTTTCACCATGGATCTCTGGAGGAACATTCGGCGCACGGCCTCAGAATGGGAGCTCATGATTGTGGGGAGGTAGGGCGCTAACGAGCTGTTATCACTACAGTAGAGTGCAGGTGAAGATTTAAGGACAAATCCATCAATCAATCAGTCTCTAAAAATGCATATTTACTTACAAAAGTAGATAGTTCACCCCAAAATGAAAATTCTGTCATCATTTACTCACCTTTATGTTGTTCCAGACCTGTCAGACTTATTTTCTGTGGAACAAAGAAGGAGATACAATGAAAGTAAATGGGGGCTGAGATGTGTGTGTGTGTGTGTGTCACAGAGTGTTTGTGTTGGTGTTAGTGGTGGTGTCAGTGTTGTGGATTCCTCTGGTTCAGGCCAGTCAGGGTGGGCAGCTCTTCATCTACATCCAGTCCATCAGTATGTACCTGCAGCCCCCCATAACTGTCGTCTTCCTCACAGGCTGCTTCTGGAAACGGACCAATGAGAAGGTGCAATTGAGTGCATAGATCAAGCGTTCAGAGATTCTCTGCTCTTGCACACTAGTATGGAGGGATGCTTTTTTCTGCATTCAAAATAACATACTAATGCGCTACAATTTTCATACATCCAAAACTAGCTAAAATAAAACATAACCACACAATTGTAGTTTTTCTTTATAAAGTTATTGATAATTTTACAACTTACCAATATTAAACATAAAAATGCTACAATGGCAATAACACTATAGAGGGCCCTGAACATTTGAACATTATATAGTTTACAAATACATTTTCATCAAGGGAAATACCCCATGTAAACTGATCTTATCTGAATACTCACAAATGGCTGTATTTGGGGGTTTTACACCATTTTACTTCGATTATGTAAATGTATCAAGCAAGCATCGAAAGCATTAAATGTATATTTCTTATGGGTCTTTGACGAAAATATGCTCCAAAAATAATACAAAAAATTCCATTAAATTAAATTGAGTAATCTTTAATAAAATAAAATAGAAAAACCTAAATATTTTAAGTTTTATTCATTTAATTTTGTTACACATTACACAGTTTGGTGGAAGTTTATGAAATGTAATTGTGTAAATCTTAGAAATAGGCAAAAAAAATAAAAGTATATTAATTATATTTATTTATTATATTAATCAAATTAATTTTAAGATTTACACATTTCAATTTTATTACAAAATTCCCTTAAATTGAAATGAGAAATCTTTACTAAAATAAAATATAGCTATTTGTTTTAAGTTTTATTAATTTAATTTTGTTGAATTTTGTTGTATTAAATTGATTTGCATAAATTGTTCAAATAAGCTAAAAAAAAATCAAATAATTGAGTTCACTCCAAAAAATTATTTTAAGAATTACAAATTTCAATTTCATAACAAAATTACATCAAATTGAATCAAGTAATCTTTCATAAAAATAAATAAATAAAACCCCCTAAATAATGTAAAAATTACACAACTCATTTTGATGGAATTTTATGAAATTGAAATCTGAAAAATACGTTTTTGAGTGTATAATGCATCATGAATAGTTTCTTAGTAAATATTGTGTAATAATGTGTGTATAAATCACATTTTTGCCCGTTGGTGTAGGGTGCATTCTGGGGTCTGATGCTGGGCATGCTGGTGGGGTGTGTACGGATGATTCTGGATTTTATCTACCCCACTCCACTCTGCTACGAGAATGACACCCGGCCTGAAATCATCAAATATGTTCATTATTTATACTTCTCCATCATTCTCTCTGTCATTACACTCATCGTGGTGGTGTGTATTAGTCTGGCAACAGAAAAGCCCAAACCTGAGCAGGTCAGAATGCACATACACAGCACTTTTGGGGACTATTCTTAGCTTGAATCTTGATTTGAGTAATACACAAACATATCATAAGTAGTTGTCATTTTGCAGATCAGTCGACTGACGTGGTACACACGTTTTGATCCTGTGGAAAAGACTGAAGAGATTGTGATTGCAGATGTCTTCACAATTGAGAGCGCCACGCAGAACACAAAAGAAATAGAGAGTGATGCATATCAAATGAAAGAAGGTACCTTGATTTACATGCATTTATGTACAGACACAGTCATAAGTCTTAGCAGGCAATAAGTTAACAAATAGTTCCACAAAGGTGTCCAAAGCTCATCCTCACATGTAATAGTCTAGTTATCCAGCAGAGGGTGACAAAGTCATTTTCTTAAATATTTAAATGAGGGTAACAGTCAATAAAGATCTGGTAATGTAATCTGAATAAATTAGAAAACACTAACATTAAATATAAGAGTATCTTTAATGCCACTTGATGTCATATTTTGTTATCTCAAGTGTGGCTGAAGTGTCCAAATACCCTTTGGAGGCCACAGTATGTATTTATCCCTCAATGTGACATTAAATGCACTCAATTCCTCAGGCATTCATGCAGAAACTTGTATAAACAGTTTTAGTTTCAATCTTTAAACACGTAATTCTGAGAACAGGATTTTTCATCAGACTCCTGCAGTTCTGAGTCCAGCGAGAAGAGTTCCTCTAAACTGAAATCGGCTCTGTTCTGGATCTGTGGAATGGAGAAGAACACCACAGGACAGAAACACACATCTCCCCCTCCAGAGGTCCCGGTGTGTTCCCTTGAGGAAGACCCCTGCATGAGTCACTTGGTAAACGGCAACCTCATCGTCTGTCTGTCGGTGGCTGTGTTTCTCATTGCTTACTGGGCGTAGTCAGTCATCCTTGAATATGGATTCTGTATATTGAGTTGTACTAATGCAAATCTTTATAGAGTACATGGCTATTCTTATTTATTTTGATAAAGTAACTGTAATGTGTGACATCATAATACAGTACGTTTAAGGGTCAGAGAAGTGGTATAAAAATGGTCATGAAAAATTATTATAATATTATATTTACTGCAACAAAAAAAACGTTACTATGATTATAAGTGGACCTCAGGGGAAAATATGTAAATGTATGACCCCATTAACCCTTGTGCACTGTTCGCTTTAGACTCACACTTGTATTGCTTGCGGTCAAATTTGACCAATAAGAATAAACATTTTTATATTTATGAAATAAATTTAAGAACATTAACTTCAATAAAGTAAAAAACATTAAAGTGGCGCACTTTTGGGGGAAATGATATGCTATTTTTACCTTATTTATCTTTAATTTTCTCAATTACACCATTAACTTGCATATTGAAAGAAGCACATTTATGTTCGTTTAACTACAGTAAAAACCTACACTAATATACATTGAAATAAAGAAAATATGAGAATGTGTCATGTATTGGGGACAGATTGCTGCCAGCTGGTGCAAAAAAGAACAATTACATGCTTGAAAACCATGTGATGACAAAAATAACCAATAAATGGCTCAGAGATCCACTAATTCTTTCCTGGTTATAACAAGATGAATTTGTGAGTTTTGTGGATGTGTTATGGTCTCACCCATTCATTTGTGTGTGTGTGTGTTCTGCATTGTGGTTGAATTATTGAAATTATTTGAAAAATTAAAAAAAAATGCTCTGTATTATAGTCTCACCCATTCATTTCCTATGGTCAGTTGAATTTGACAACACCACAAATGTCACTTTTTTGTGTGTCAAGCAGCCTAAACTCCTTGAATACAGTCCAAAATGTCTTTGTATGCTGAGATGGCAAATGTAGTAAAAATAAGCAACCCTCGAGCCACTCTGATGAAGTATCAAATTTTTTATTAAACATGACCGAACAGTGCGTAAGTGTTAAATTCAAAGTGGTATCTGCATCCTTGCTATTTATATACTTTCAGAATTGAATGCGTTTAAAAAATAAAAACACGTCCGTATTCTGCTTTGCTTCTCTAATTGTTAGCCATTTTATTAGGCATTTCATTCAATAAAAAAAAGCTGCTGCGTTTTTGCATGAATTTGCACAACACATTTGTTCATCTTGGGCACCGACGTTATAAAAAAACAAATCTCAGTTGCAGGATATTTGCAGAACTGAGAACAAAATGGGGAGACACGAAATCAATATGTACAGTTAAGAAAGCCTTTAAAATCCATAAAGCTAACAAATCCACAGAAATATAGATACATACCCCACCTTGAAAGTGCTGAATTGCGTTTGGCCTTCTAGCTGACGGTTTCCTGAGTTTAAACTGATCCATAAACCTTTTCATTCACATTAATGTTGTCAGTGCTGTTTGTGCATAGCATACTGTGCAACATGAAGCACACACCTATAGCTCTTATACAGTAAAGAGTATCTAACACTTGAAAAACAGCAACGTCTTTGGTCATTTTGAGAATAATACATTTCACGTTAGTAGGTACAGGGTTTATTTTAATGGAGCAAGTACTACATAAATAATAGATGGAAGAAATAATGTATAGTAGTATAAACTCCACTATGATAAACTCTGTAAAAACAGCATTTGAAAAAACTGTAATGACATAAAATGCTACATACAGTCAGTATTGCATGTGTGCCTTTGAAACATCAAGTATACATTTTTTTCATTGTGACAACCCTTATTTTATACTTTTGTCTAATTTTTAGTCAACAAATATCCTGCCAAGCATTTTATATAGGAACAAAAATGAGTCAAAAGAAAACAGGAATCATTGCAATTAAATATGAACAAGCAACATTCAGCGTAATAGTCATAAAAATACATTTTGTTTGATTTTGCTGATTTGGTACATTTTCAAGGCACAAATAACGTCTGCTTGATTAGCAAACGAAATGACAAAACTCAAAGACATTCATATTTGCATTTAAACCCAAACCAGTGACCGCTGTATGCTACTGTACGTGTGAAAGAAAATAATATTGTATAGCATGTTCATATGTGCGTACTGAGTCTTTCCTCATATATGGTTACAATGTGCCAGCATTGTGAGGAAAAAGGATCTCTTCTAAAAAAAATTTTAAAAAAAGGCTTCAGTGCTTATAAAAGTGGTGCGTATTGTTTATTTCTTGTTTATGTAGATTTATCATTTTCAACAGGTTTTTAGCGAGGATAAAAGCGAAGGTTAAAGAAAAGGACTATGTTCGGAATAGCATACTACTCTTATTTCTGCAGTATACGGTATGTAGACTATGCACAGTATGCATTTAAATTAGATTTATTTTTTCAAAATATTCATATTTGTTTCCAAGATTAGAACTAGATGCTATTTGCTGTATTAAACATGCATTGTGTTGAGGTCATGTGACAATGTATCGTAAAACATTCATCAATGCATATTGCATACTGTTTCATATACGATTTAAAACGATGCGTGGCAGTACACAGTATAGAGTATGCTTGTATTCCATTCCGAACATAGGCCTTGATTAGCAGTGTGAAGATTAGGCTCCTCCTCCCTCACAGGGCGGTGCTTTCTGATTGGTGTTCAGCTTCTGGGGATGTTTCTTCTGCTTGATCCTCTTCTAGCTCATGGAAAAGGTCCAGCCCTGGTTCCATAAGAGCAACTTCTCCATCTGTGCAATCGCGATGCAGATTCATGAAATAAATAATAATAACAATAATAATAATAATAATAATAATAAAATCATCTATTTTTTCCAACAAAGCTTAAAATGCAAAACCTCATTTAAATCAGCATGAATTAAAGGGAGTACAACAAATACTATTTTTAACTCACAAAATTTGGGATTTCGGGGGAATGTGTGTAATATACAATTTCTTACTTTTTCTCTTTCGAGTTTTGGGTGAAATATACCCTGGACATGTTCTCGTCAGGTTTCGTGGGATTCACATTACTATTGAATACAGTAATGCACTGTAACATTACACAAGTATCTGGGGTTTAGCAAACATTCCCCCATATCAAATGTCTGTGAGCAGAAGAATGGAGGTTTGTGGGACTTGGGAGTTATTAGTGTAGTTGCATAAAGCATGTGCTAATGGATTATTTAAAGTCAAGCCACAAGGACACTGGTTAGGCAGGTTGTCATGCAGGTTAGTTTGCGGTTAATCAAGTTAAACGGGTACTATAAGGGTTACGATGCATTAAGCATTCAGACACACAGACACTGAGCAATGTTCTTACCATACCTGTCAACCAAATCAATCCTCAGAAGCAGTAGATCACACATCTGTAACAGTGCAACATCATCACAACATGCTCACAACCTCTCAACGTTTTTAGATTCTGATGGTGATGAATCACCGAAGATCAAAACAAACCACAACAATTCTGATGGTAGTGAACTTCCAGAGAAGCCAATGAAATCACAACAAGCTCTTAAAGTCAACATGAAACAGCAACCCATTTTACTTTTACAATGTGATGGATTTATAAGTAAAACAGGATTAGACCGATATATCGGATTTACCAATGAATCGGTGCAGATAGTTGCTTTTTGGGACTATTGTTTACTCCTCATCTGATGAATATATAGGCTATAAAAAGCTTAATTTGTTAAAAATGTATGCTGCCTTCATGTGAAATTGGAATTATCGTAACATATGAGTCCTAAACTTTCAACATGGACATGGAGAGACCAGTTTCTGTAGCTAACGACAGGTTTTGTTCATTTTTCTAAATACAGCTAATTGTTAGCGCTTGCCGTTTTGGTCATATTCATTTATGTATATCAGCAACCATTCTATGCATGTTGTTCATTTTTACACCGTAAAATTACATTATCTCCAGCAAGCGGAGTAATATGTATTATGGTGTCAAAATCAAAAGTTCCTGAAGCAATATGTAGGCTATGAATGAACCTGCCGTCATCCAAGTTTCCTGTTCTTTCAACAATAAAGCACTTGAACATGACCTGCTCCCAATTACCACCTCAGAGGTAGGATAATTCCTGTAACAGAGCCTCTGCCATTTCAAAATAAAAGTCCATGTTGTATTCCGGGCTTGTTTATAGTTATACATCAAATCATAATTTTTCAGGTTATTATTGGGATTTTGGTTGCACAGCATTAAAATGATTGTGGGGCTCTTGATTTTATCCATCAGCAATTACTATTGGCTTTAGAAATACTTCCTAAATATTGCTATTTGGTTAACATTGACCAACAGCCTGCATGACCTAAAAGTTGTTTCAGAGGCAGAGGAAGTTATTTGTTTTCATTAGAATAATGTGCATCAGGAAACCGATGGAGTGCGTACTCCGGGTAGGGAAGGAGGTATTGCCCCAAGTGAAGTAGTTCAAGTACCTCGGGGTCTTGTTCACGAGTGAGGGGACAATGGAGCGGGAGGTTGGCCGGAGATTGCACCGTTGTCACGAAAAGAGAGCTGAGCCGGAAGGCAAAGTTCTCGATCTACCGGTCAATTTTTGTTCCTACCCTCACCTATGGTCATGAAGGTTGGGTCATGACCGAAAGAACTAGGTCACGAGTACAAGCGGCCGAAATGGGCTTCCTCAGAAGGGTGGCGGGCTTCTCCCTTAGAGTTAGGGTGAGGAGCTCAGTCATCCGTGAGGAGCTCGGAGTAGAGCCGCTGCTCCTTTGCGTCAAAAGGAGTCAGTTGAGGTGGTTTGGGCATCTGGTAAGGATGCCCCCTGGGCGCCTCCCTATGGAAGTGTTTCAGGCACGTCCAGCTGGGAGGAGGCCTCGGGGAAGACCCAGGACTAGGTGGAGAGATTACATCTCCGGCTATTCTTAGCAAACACCACTAACTAGATATAGCTATTTCGAACAGAAACCCTAAAAGATTGACTATGGTCTCTATTAAGCACCTATTAATCAAAAATGACACATATACTGTTAACATTTCCACACTGTGTGCAACATCCATCCATCCTTATAGACACTGAAATATCAGAGTAGAAAATTAGGCTTGGATTGGTTTTAAAGCTGCAACTCTTTGGACGCCAACATATGAAGATGGAAGTTTTTCGTCATATGCAAGTTTCTTAACTCATGTAAACCAATCCTAATGGAGGGAAATCCTTAAGGGCAGCTGTTTGGCAGGAGTCACATTTGGGCTTCTTTCCCAGTAATGAGCTATTAATGAGGTAGATCATCTTGAACAAACTGACGTTGGACATTTCTCATTTATCTAGCCTCCGGTTGTGTTTATTTGCCGTTTCTCATGACCACTTGTGCAAAGTGTTTCGCTGTCACTTCTCAATTTAACAACGATCACCTCATTGCAATTGTTTAAGTAAGCTTGAGAAACTAAACGGTGAAAGTGAATGCATGTGACATTCATTAAGAGCTTAATATTCTCATCTTAGATCAACAGGCATGTGTGATCATGTTGACTTTTTGCAGGCATGTGTGTATTTGCCCTCAGGAAAAGGGTAGTCATCTCTGGAATGTTATTTTTCAGAATATAATATGGGCCCAATAGAAATACCGTTTATACTGTAAATAAGAATCACTAAGTATTTCCAATATAATAATAACTTGAATACATATCGCGGTGCCATTTTGTGGTCTGTTCTGCATAACGTGGTAGCACATTTTAGCTTAATCGCGGCCCACCGCTCGGTTCTCCCAATGGCCAGTCCACCCCTGATTGGCGCCAAAGAGCGTTGGCCCACCGGGAAAAAATGCCCGGGCCCTGTCCACCCCTGTTCTAGTGCCTAGATATAACTTAGCAAACACCTCCAATAATAATATAAATCCAAAGACATATTGGTTGCCAATGCTGCTTTTTTTGGTCCAAACAGCGATCTCAATAACAGAGCTCAAATCTCCTCCAAAAGTATCGATTTGTGTAGCACGACTCAAGAACTGTTTTACATTATGAGCAAACCAAGCAAATTCTTACCAGAGACAATCTTGGATCCAGAAATACAGACACCGTTGGCACCTTCACTAGCTGGCTGGGGCGGTGGCGGGACAGTGGGTTTGGGTCGCGGTCGAGGGGTTGGTCTGGGCCGTTGAAGGGATCCAGTCTGGTAGGAGCCGTCGTGAGGTGGTGTATCGGGTGGGGTGGGGGTACTGGGAGGGGACAGGTCTGGTACTTCCGTGCTCTGGGAAGGAGGTTGTGGTGGAGGGTGGCTGGGAGCCTGGATGGGTGTCTGGTTGCTGCGACGAGGCGCGATGACAGACTGGGGGGTGCTTATGCTCACGGCTGCGGACTGGAACGGATTAGCAGCTGACTTAACGTTCTGAGATGTACCAGGCACAGGATGTTTTGGAGGTGCTGGTGCTTGTTTCTTTGTACCTGAAAGCAAGAGAATCATGCATGATTTTACTGACTGACATTTAAAACAACAACTTGAAGGGATAGTTTGCCCAAATATGAAAATGACTCACCGTCCCATTGTTTCAAAGCTATAAGACATCATTTATTCATCATCGTTATAAAAACCCAACATGCACTGAATGTGAATGTGACAGAGGCTAACATTCTGGCTAACGTCTCCTTTTGTTTCCCATGGAAGAATTAATGTCACTTATGAGTAAATTGAGAGAATATTCATTTTTGGCTGAACTATCCCTTTTAAATGAAAGACAATTAGGCCTCACCTCTGCGCACCATGAAGGGGCTAGGGCCCTTGGAACCTGATGTAGGGGTCCCCACATTTAACTGACTTGGTGTTCCACCGGAGCCTCCCGTGGACGCAGGTTCTCGGACAGTTTTACTGGGAAGGGAACAAATGAAGGAAACTTTTACCACACCATGTTATTATGTACGATGTCTACACATTTCAGTCAACATGCAAAAAAGGTTTAAATGTAGGGGCCTAAGTTGTGTTAATGATTTGATAATATAGGGGCCGTTCAGGCCGAACGCGTGCTTGAACTACAAAAAAAATAGATGCAGCGCAATGACTAGAACATAACGCAGATGTCTCGAAGTCTACTTAACCAGACATGCTGTTAAACATGATGTTCTTGCGTGAGACTCTGATAAAACAGCGCAACACTACGTAGCGGTCAGATATGTCCATCTAGTGCATACCTACATAGAAAAACTATAAAAAGGAATATTCCAGGTTCAGTTAAGTTAAGCTCAATTGACAGCATTTGTGGCATAATGTTGAATGCCACAAAATTCATTTCGACTCTTCGCGCCTTTTCTTAAAAAAATAAATAAATAAAAAAATCGAGGTTGCAGTGAGGCAATTACAATGGAAGTGAATGGAGCCAATTTTTGGAGGGTTTTAAGGTAGAAATGAGAAGCTTATAATTTCATAAAAGTACTTGCATGAATACTTCTGTTAAAACTCATGCATTATTTGAGCTGTAAAATGTTTAAATTGTCACTTTTATATTGGTTTTAGGGTTTTTTGGTTTGTTGGCATTACATCATCATGGGAACGAAGTTGTAAAATTGGCTATAACTTTACACAGAAAAGGCTAGTAAGTGATTTTAGCACTCTAAAATCATGTTTGTTTATATCTTGTGACTAAACTTTCGAGAAAGTGAATATTATAATGTTCAAAAATTGGCCCCCAGTCACTTGCATTGTAAGTGCCTCAATGTAATGTGTTTTTTTTCTCTTTAAGAAATGGAGGGGCAAGTCAAAGTACATTTTTGTGGTAATCAATATTGTGTCACAAATGCTGTTGATTGAGCTTTACTTGTATTGAACCCAGAATATTCCTTTAACGGTCTAAAAATTCACATAATCCCTCAATGGAAACCACAGTTAGTTAGCAGAGCATTTCCCAGCATGCAGTACATATTTTCAAAGAAAGAGAGTGCAAGTACTGGATGAAAGCAAGGTACGGTAGGCCACACAAACTCCAGCAATACAACAGAAAAGAGACAGATCCCAGAATGAAAAAAGATCATGGACCTGACTTGTGAAATGAGATTCTTGTGATACAGTCTGAGCAGCGATCTTCTCATAAGCATCCTTGACTTGCCATTTTCTTGAATCCTCCTCAATTACTACATTTGATAATCATCATCTTCAAAGATACATTAAAGATGATGTGTGTATTTTCTGTGTGTGTTGAAATAGCCAGACAACATTAAGAAAGCCAATTGTAAGACGATTTCCCCAAAAAGTGTTAACACTGCAGTTTTATCAACACATTGCATTGTTTGTGCATTTTCAAAACAAATTTGACCCAGGCCCCATGAATTATATAGGTAACCTTTCCTGGAGAAATCTGGGGTGAAGTGTTTTGTTCAGGGGCTTGAACCAGCAACCTTACGGTTACCAGCTCTGAGCTTTAACTAGCCCTGCGCCACACCACCCAAATCATGCAAGCATTTTCTGACTTTAAGCGGTGTTTTGAAGCAATACAAAAAAAAAAATCAGCAAGAAAGACGATGCGCACTAGACAAGACAACATTGCTGCATTTGATTATCGCCATCAAAGACGTTTGAATCTTCACAGGTAAATGACCTTTCTCTGTGATCGTACCAAATTATTTGCCGTTTGATTGAAGTGATCATTTTCTGATTTAAAGCTGATCGTTGTGAAGCAATAATCAACAGAACTGCACAAAAAGACAATGTTTTGACAGATTAGCCGGCTCCTGACATCTGGTGGCGGTTGGCGTTGAGAAGCAGATGAATTTTGAGGTTGCACCAATCCTTACCTGTTCTCCATAGCAGGGCTCTGCTGAGCTAAAGGCTGCTGGGCCTGATTCACCACAATTCCCCCCCGTCCAGCCTCCATACCCCTACCGGTGGGTGACTGAGGGGAGGGCTCAAACACGGGAGCCACCCCAGCATCAATGGGCGGGAGAGGGGGCTGGAAGTTAGGAATGGAGTGCTGCTTTTTATTTATTGTGCCAGCTCTACGAATGGCGTGTTCCGGGTGTTTGTTAGCAGGGCTACAGGGAAGAGGGGAGACAGGGTGAAACACTCACACCAGACAGTGACAGTGGGTATTAGTCTCCACAGAGAGGAAAAGAGGAGAGGGACTAACCACTTAAATGGCAACCAAGGAGACATATTTGGAATTTCCTTTAGAAATAGTTTCTGTGGTTAAGGAATGCAATACACCAACACAAGTTCATATCTAATGGATAATCTACAGTCAGCATCGCAAAAGGACCCTGACACAGAGGACTGATAATTAGAAGAGTTCAAACTACATACATCAACATCAACTCCCGTCCGCAGAACTGCCCCTCACTGGATGTTTTTGGGCAGCAGTTCTGCAGATGGAAACACCTTGTTGATGAGAGAGGTCAACGGAGAATGGCCAGACTGGGTCGAACTGACAAAGACTACGGTAACTCAGATAACCGCTCTGTACAATTGTGGTGAGAATATATTCTTAATATGTTATTCGGGTATTAATGTCGTGACTGATCGTGTATATGTGTGTAGTACAAGTGTTCTGTAACCTACTGTATTGAAAATAAAAGTTCACACAAGTTCACACATAATACATATTTAGTATTACAAGTATTCTTCAACTTATTACAGAACTTATGTACGGATCGGGGGCATGATTAATTGCGTTAAATCCCACTAAATTAACGTGTTAAATTGACAGCCCTAATAAACACATTTTACACATACTCCAGTAAGTGAGAGCACTCTACCGTGGCACAGTGACATACATTTGGCCCTACACATAAAAGAAAAATACCTTTTATTTTCTTAAGCTCTGAACTGTTGTCCCCGAGCTAGAGAATGTCATGACTGCTTGCGGGAGGGGAGATACTTCAGAACATAGCACGCTTCTGAGAGCACCGGTTACACGACTGTATACTACCGGCTTTAACACTCAATTCATATCCAACACTGGAATTAATGGAATTCAAATAATTTTGTTACAAATCCATTTATTGTCCCGGTAGATGCTGTATGAAACGTTTCAGAACCTTAAATGTCAAAAACATTCTCTGACTTTGGCATCCAGTTCATAATCTCTACATAATTCAATGATGCTTTTATACATAGCTATAAGCATACAGATTATTGGTTTCAGTAAGCATACAATAAGCAATGGCTGAAAGACAAACCGAAAGACAAAACCCGAAATGAAACTAAACCAAATTCAAAACTAAACAGAACAAAACAGCTAAACAAAAAAAGCATGTTGATGGACTAAATACTAAATAGCCCCCACTTCCAATCTCAGACTATCTGCTTTGACTGTGACCGACTCACTAGCCACTACATAGGATGCAGAAACAACTGTGGAACTGGAGTTGCTTCTGTGAACGCGGGGATGAGATCTGTACCTGTCTTTGCGGGAGATGTCAGAATCTAGTGACCCCTGGCTGCCTGGGCGCCTTCTGTCTATAGATCCGGCTTCAGAATCGGGGGTACCCGGACATCCAGGCAAGGCAAACATTCCTGAAACATTGAAGTCCACGTCTGGAGAGGAAAAGAGGACAAAGTGGACACAGATATGGCCATGACTGAGAACGTGTACAGTATGTTGACCTTTCATTCAAAAGACATACAGCTCTGATCCAAAACCTAGTGAGCCGCCTCTAAATTTGAAGGCATTGTGGGCACCAAGGGTGTAGATTTAGCTTGAACAATGGAAGGGGGTTGTACTTACTTGTTTTGATTATTGGGGGGAGGGTGAGGGGTTATTGAGGGAGTCCAGCAGGGGGTGCTCACCCTGTGGACTGTGTTGGTCCTAATGCCCCAGTATAGTGATGGGGACACTATACTGTAAAAAGGCACCGTTCTTCGGACTCAGGTCCAGACTCTCTGTGGTCATTACAAATCCCAGGACACTTCTCGAAAAGAGTAGGGGTGTTATCCTGGTGTCCTGGCCAAATTCATCAAATTTGCCCCATCAATCATGGCTTCCTAATGATCCCCATCCATTCATTGGATCGATCACTCAACTATCTCCTCTCCACCAATAGCTGGTGTGTGGTGAGCGTACTGGTGCACTATGGCTGCTGTCGCATCATCCAAGTGGATGCTGCACATTGGTAGTGGTTGAGAAGAGTTCACTGTTTGAAGCGCTTTGAGTGTAGTGTCAGAAAAGCACTATATAAATGTAACATTCATTCATTCATTCATTCATTCATTCATCCCCATCCCCCTGGAATCTACACCCCTGGTGGACACACACTCTCAATGCAAATGCTGTTAACAACAGTAAGCAGAAAAAGTATGTTACCTTAAAAGATACCTTGTCTAAGCCAAAGAAAATTAAAAAAGGCAGCATTTTGTTCATCCTTCCCCTACAAGGCCATCTCAGAATGAATGCGATAAGCTCAGCAAAAAAAAAATTAAAAATCCCACCCAAGATAAAAGAAAACGTTAATTTAGTACTATTTTGTATTAGTACTGGAAAGTTTCAATAAAAAGAGTTCAATCTAGTCAAAAAATTATTTCGCCCAATATTTGTGTGTTCTATGAATTTTGGTGCCTATTACAGTATTGTGTTGTTAGCTTAGCAGTATGCTAATCGTCAAACTCCAAAGAAGCCATTTTTACAATTGCAAAAACATGAATTAACAGACAGGAAGTCTATTCTTGGACAGATCGCATCAAAATACATCTACCCTGAAAATGGTTCCTGCTGAGAGTTGATCAAGTCAAGTCTCTCGTACAAAAAGCACAGAGCCACTGACCACTCCCCCGTACACATCAGTGGGGTTGAAGTGGAAAGGGTCAGGAGTTCACAGAGGACCTCACGTGGACCCTTAACACCTCTATACTAGATAAAAAGGCACATCAGCGCCTTAATTTTCTTAGAAGGCTCAAAAAACGCCACCTCCCCTGTTGGCTGTTGGAAAACTTCTATAGATGTACAATTGAAAGCATCCTGTCATACGGCATCATTGTCTAGTATGATAGCTGCACCTCAAAAGACAGCAAAGCCCTTGAACGTGTTGTCAAGACTGCACAACACATCACTGGCACCCAGCTACCAGCCATTTAAGACCTAAACATGCACTGCCAGACCAGAGCACCCACCCATCCATGCTATGGTCTGTTCACCCTCCTGTTTTCTGGAAGGCGGTACAGACTAATCAATGCAAGCACCACCAGGCTAAGGATCAGCTTCCCCCCGAGCTGTCTCTCCGTTTTGTTGCACTTATACAATGATAATAAAGAGCTTGAATTGAATCATATGCTTCATGAGATGAGTGGTAATTGCGTGGCGTGCTGCTTGACTCACCATTAAGAGAGTTGCTGCCAATAAAAACCACAAATCAGCCACTTATGAGGTTTCATTTTGGTTAGTAGGCTGCCTGAGGCTCACTGCCTATGTATACAGTAATCCACACAGCAGCTCGCTAGGTTTAGGAATAGGGCTACAGTGAATAGTAATCTCACCTTCAGGGAAGAACCAGCTTGCATGTTGAATTATCAGTTCAATTATAGATACTACATGGACAGAGGTAGTAGCTGCCATCTCAGCAAGGGACCTAAGAAAAGAACATAACTGCATGTAACATGTCAATATGACACATCTGCATTACTATAAGAGAATAATCATGGAAGTAAACCATCTACTCTAAAGCTTGCAAAGACAATATGGATATCATAATAGTGTTTCATGCTGGGCATGTAAGTGAATAGAGGGCAACAGTCTGGTTCCGGAGGTAAAAGTCCCATTCATTTATCCCATAGACAAATTGGTTTTCAGCGATAACTTACAAACTTTTAGAGGCAGACCTACCGTGAGCTACGAGGTTGTTCATCGATGGTATATGCGTTCGCTGAAGACATCCGTCTGCGTTATTTCATTGTTTAAACATTGCGTTTGATAGAGGAATTCACGGTAAACAACTACATTACCCATGGTCCAGTCTTCACCAATCAGAGAACCGCGGCCAACGAAGCGTGCGAAACGTGCTCAGAGAGAACGCCCACTCCCATGACGCACTGTGAATGACATAATCGAGTCGATGTCTCTTCACCCTTAAACTACTTTGTTATTTGTACATATTGGAATAGTTTGCAATAAACTAGGGCTGTCAATCGATTCAAATTTTTAATCAAATTAATTACATGGTGTCCCGATTAATTAATCGCGATTAATCGCATATACAAATATTTGCTGAGAAAGCCCCTCATATAACAATAACTCAATATATAATGATTATACATATTATATCAATATATAATTATACATAGTAATCTTTAAATATATAAAAATGTAAATAAAATAAGCAATCCATTTCACAAGTGAATTTGTCAATCAGCTGGAGATTTATTATGAGGGCTTGTTTAAGGACCCCCCAATTTACACCTGAGTCAGACGTCTCGGGTGTGATGCGTCATAAACATAAAATGTTAAATATAGTTTAATACTCAATCTTTAAACACATCTGGAGATCCCGTAGATCGCATTTGCGCTCCTTCGAGTGGTTTGAACGCAAGAATGTAACAAATGTGTGTGTTGTTCTGCTACTGAAGTGTTTCTTCACTGTCTAAACTGTGTGTTGCTCACACAGCTGAAGTTTCACTTACTGCCCTCTGGAGTAAACAGGTGGTACTACAAGCTTGCATTTCTCAGGAATCTTCCTTATTATGGTCCGTGGGCATGAGATTAATTGCGTTAATTTTTTTTAACACGTTATTTTTTGTACAATTAATCGCACTGAATTAACGTGTTAAATCGACAGCCCTACAATAAACGTAATATATATTGTTTCTATAATTAATAACCTAAAACCAATAGTTTTATATATTACCATAGTTTATTATACAATGACATGATAATTATCTCAATGCTTCATGGGATTGTAGTTCATGCCCTCATGAAAGTCAGTAAGTACACAGCCTTGTACCTTTGTCTTTGTGTCCGATTTTCAAATTCTTTTTTGCCTCAAAACAAAAGTTTGTGATGTTGTGATTTACCCCAAAGCTGGTTGGTTTGGTTCATGGCCTACAACTCTTTTATAAAGGGTTTTATCAAAAGTCTATGGAAGAAATGAATGGAGAAAATACTTCCAGAACCAAGGCGGCTGAATAAGTGGGCGGGCACTATTGCGCTCTATTGCGATTGGATGCGTTTCTCACCCCTCTGTCTTGGCCCACAGTAAATTGGGTCCCAGTACGATGGAAATGTTACTCGCCGTCATCTTATTGATATCACTTTCCTGAGCAAGCTTGGCCAGAAACTTCACTAAGTACCTTCAAAGACACAGATTAGCTTGTTAGGGTCATAATAATGGCTACAGTTTAATGTTAAAGTCAACGTGAAACAGCATTCACAACCCATTTTACTTTCATAATGTGACATATTTCCAAGTGAAATAGGATATCTATCAACAAGAAAAGAAAAGTTAAAACATTTGAATGGAACATTACAAAAATACGAATTTTCCTTTGGAATAACGTGAACTGATTACTCAAACACTATAAGACTACCAACGGGTATTTTGGAAGGAAATAGGTTACATTTTGATTTCATGTTGACTTTAAAAGTTTGAAGTGGTAACAAGCAGATATGACTTCACAAACCTAAAATTAGTCTTGTTGGCCTTTGGTAACATGTCACATACAACCCACAGAGCCTGAAGTCTTTTATCGGGGTCAGAAATACTGCAGAAGAGAAAAGTCAAGAGAAACCATTGAGTTGTAAAGTCTTTAACTGCCCACGTGACGGGACGATTCAAAGATATGAGCTTACAATAGCGGAGGTCAGCTCTCTCATGGGCCACACCTTCAATTATTACATAAGGGTCCAAACCCAGAAAATAATCTGGACGTCATGACTCAACAATGACAAAAGGTATTAACATATATGAATACGTTATCACTGTAATACCTGCAATGGTAGGTCATTTAAAAAGTGACAAATTTGAATAGTGTGACCTTTTCTCAGGCAACATGCCATTGAAATTTCAAGTTCAATGTGATGTTTCTCATCGCCACACCTGTCTTGTTCTTGCAACTTTATCAGTGCTAAAATAGGTCAAATGTTTCTATACTAATACTTGAACAGACATAGACAGTGACTGGTGTAAATGTGCTTTACTTTGAGGCCTGGATCCACTCTTCATACAGCTGGTAGCTCATCAGAGGTTCAGGCAGCTCTCGCAGGTAAGATTTCAGGGCTCCTACAGAACCAGGAGTAAACAAATGGCAATAATCAACATTAAAGGGACAGTTCATCCAAAACGTACAATTCTCTCATCATTTACTCACCCTCATGCCATCCCAGATGTACATGACTTTCTTTCTTCAGCAGAACACAAACAAACATTTTTAGAAGAATATCTCATCTCTCTAGGGCCATACAATGCAAGTGAATGGTGACCAGACCTTAGTGCTCCAAAAGAGTCTCATTAGGGGAACATAAAAGCAGTACATACAACTCCAGTTCTTCAGAAACAATATAACAGGTGTGGCTGAGAAACAGATCTTTGCTTCATTTGTGATTTTTGGAGCTACTAAGATGCATTGCATTGTGTGGACTTCCACCTGTACAGGGTCACAGGGGGCTGGAGCCTATCCCAGCTAACATTGGGCGAAAGGCGGGGTACACCCTGGACAGGTCGCCAGTCCATCGCAGGGCCACACATATACAAACAACCACTCACACTCACATCCACACCTAGGGCAATTTTGGAGACATCAATTAACCTATCCTGCATGTCTTTGGATGGTGGGAGGAAGCCGGAGCACCCGGAGAGAACCCACGCAGACACGGGGAGAACATGCAAACTCCACACAGAAAGGCCGGGGCAACCGGGGTTTGAACCCATGACCTTCTTGCTGTGAGGCGACAGTGCTAACCGCTGCACCACCGTGCCGCCCCATTGTGTGGACTTACAGAGCTCAAAATCTTTGTTTGTATTCTGCAGAAGAACGTAAGTCATGCACATCTGGGATGGCATGAGGGTGAGTAAATGATAAGAGAAGTTTCCTTTTTGGGTGAACTATCCCTTTAAATAATGTGCATATTCAAGCTTCTGACAGATCTCCAGTCCTTTAAGATGTCTCGCCACTCATTTAAACGCGTCGATTAATTATCATACTGCTGTGGCTGTTGGCATCCTGTTTAATCGAGTCGCAAGACCTCAACTGGCTATTTCTGTGGTTCACCGGGGTTGTAGACAGAACTGAAAGGTCCCAGCTTTCAAAATAACTCTGTGCCAGAATTCGAGTTTTGTAATGAATAGATGATCAACAAGATAACCAAACACATGTCACATTTTGGGAAGTCATTCTAAATACACATATGGCATTTCACAAAACCGCTAAAACAAAAATAACAGCCAATGTGTTGGTACTGTACAAACAAATGACACATGAAAACCTCCTTGTGATTTAGCTTACGGAAAGCAGAACGTACCGGCTACAGCGTGAGGGTCAGAATAAAACTCCTCCAACTGGGAGGTGGAACAGTCCAGTGCCGCCTTTAGCTTCTTGAGTTTGGAGGCCCCAGCAGCGATACGGAACAAACCCTGTCAGGAAGGGAAATGTAATAAACGTGCAAGACCATGCAATGTACAGCAAATATATAAACTGGGATCCAAGAAATGCTGATGTGTGAAAATGACTCAAAATGCTGCCAGGGGCTGTTTTCATTTCTGTCAGTGATGGTTTCAAAGGGAAATGACCGTCTCGTTTCAGTGCTAACATTAGTGTCGGTTGTCTGTGTTTAGTTATAAAAAAATCAAAAAAAGAGAAGTGAAGCAGTGGATGCTAATTACACTGATGTACAGCCACTGTCTCACTCTCACAAACAGATTGTTTATATATATTTTAGCAAAAAGTACATTTTTATCTAAACTTAATGAGCTGAATTATCCTTTCGGAATAGGTTTTGAAAAATGGACATTCTCGAATAATTAGTTCATGAACAACTTTTTTTTTTCCCCTGAAGAATTAGTGCTTGCCCGGGTGAAGTTTGCCATCGAGATGCTAGGCATAATGTGTGTGATTGTCACGACATTGCAATGTGTTTGTTGAGGTGTTCTGAGGGGTTGTAAGTGCATTGCTATGCAGTTGCTAGGGTGTTTTGGGGGTTGCCTTGCCAGGGTGTTGCTTTGGGCTGTTAAGGTCTTGCTATGCGGTTGTTAGGGTGTTCTGGTGGTTGCCAGGGTGTTGCTAAATGTTTGCTAATGTGTTCTGAGTGGTTGTTAGTTTGTTGCCATGTGGTTGATGGGGTGTTCTGGTGTTTGTCAGTGTGTTGCTCTAGGTTGCTAGAGTGTTCTGGTGGTTGTCAGGACATTGTGTTTACTGAGGTGTTCTGAGTGGATTGCATTGCTATGTGGTTGCTAGGGTGTTATGCCAGGATGTTGTTATGTGTTTGCTGAGATGTTCAGAGGGGTTGTAAGTGCGTTGCTATGCAGTTGTTAGAATGTTTTGGTGGTTGCCAGAGTGATGCCATGCGATTGATGTTCTGGTAGATGCTAGGGTGTTCTGCCAGGACATTGTTATGTATTTGCACAGATGTTCTGAGGAGTTGTAAGTGTGTTGCCATACAGTTGCTATGATATTTTTGGTGGTTGCTAGGGTGATATTATGAGGTTGCTACGGTGATCTGGTGGTTGCCAGGTTGTTGCTATGTTGTTGTTAGGGTGATCTGCCAGGAGGTTGTTGTGTGTTTGCTGAGATGTTCTGAGAGTTTGTAAGTGTGTTGCTATGCAGTTGTCAGGGTGATGCTGTTCAGTTGGTATGATATTTGGTGGTTGCTAGGGTGATATTAGGAGGTTGCTATGGTGATCTGGTGGTTGCCGGGGTGTTGCTATGTGGTTGTTAGGGTGATCTGCCAGGAGGTTGTTGTGTGTTTGCTGAGATGTTCTGAGAGTTTGTGTGTTGCTATGCAGTTGCCAGGGTGATGCTGTACAGTTGCTAGGGTGTTCTGGTGGTTGCCAGGACACTGCTATGTGTTTAATGAAGTGTTCTGAGTGGTTGTTAGAGCATTTCTATGCAGTTGCTAGGGTGTTCTTGTGGTTGCTAGGCTATTGCTATTTGGATGCTAGGGTGTTTTACCAGGACGTTGCAAAGTGTTTGCTGAGGTGTTCTGAGTGGCTGTTAGAGCATTGCTATGCAGTTGCTAGGTTGTTCTGGTGGTTGCTAGATTTTTGCTACTGTATGTTGTTGCTAGAGTGTTCTGTCAGGTTGTTAATATGTGTTTGCTGAGCTGTCCTGAGTAGTAGTCAATGCATTGTTAATGGTTGCTATGGTGTTCTGGTGGTTGCCAGGGTGTTTCTTTGTGTTTGCTAAGGTGTTCTGAGTAGTTATTCTGTTTGTTGCCATGCAGTTGCTAGGATTTTCTGGTGGTTGCCAGGACGTTGTTATGTAATTGCTGATGTGTTCTACATGGTTGTTAGTGTGTTGCTATGTGGTAGCTAGGGTGTTCTGGTGATTGCCAGCATGTTGCTATATGTTTGCTAAGGTGTTTTGGGAGGCTGTTAAGGCATTGCTATGTGGTTGTTAGAATGATCTGGTGGTTCCCAGGGGATTGCTATGCGGTTGCTAGGATGCTCTGGTCGGCTGCTAGGTGGTTGGCCTAAGTCAAAAGAGTCCAACCCCGAGTCTCTATGATAATCTGGACCTTAGATATGGCTCCCCCCCTTCAATGTAAATCTATGGGATTTTTACTCCTGTTTTAAACACCAGGCGAAAATCAAAGTTTGACTGCTTAGAAAAATAAATAATACAATCCCTTCGTTCATTCTTCCTTTAAAAAAAGATTCTGTACTAAAAGTTCCCTTTGCAAAACAGTCCAAAGATAGAAAGATTGAACACTTCCTTTAAAATGACAACCATCTGCTGCTGCATATCCAAAAACAATGGGACATGTCTTTTAACATACAGTAAATGCATGTTCTCATGCGTTGTTAAAAAGGATGAAGTACCTCTTCCTGCATGCCGGTCTCCAGAAGCATCATGACACAGGCCTCTAAGGGCAAAGCGATCTCTCTGCTAGTGCGTTTCAGATGTTCCTCTAGAGAGGTGCCAAACGCTGGCTTCTCTGTCCATTTATCTATGTCAGATGAAGACAGGGAGAGGGAGAAGAGGAATGGACCATATCATTTGAGTTAAGGGCGAAAATATCACACTCTTCCAACAAATGTGTACGGAAGATTTGTAGCATGTAAAATGGGATCCGTTAACGTGCTAGCCACCAGACTATTGAATTATTGATTCATGGCTTGTTGATGACTAGCAAGATCTACAGCGGTTTCTTGCCCATTTAACCTCATAGAAACACATGAACCGCTATTATTTATATCATTCTCAGATGGGAGTCGGATGGGTGTCAGTTTGAACATTAAAAGACCAGATAGACATAAAACACATGTTCCAAATATGGTTTGACTCCTAAAAAGAGTAGTTGTTCTGTTTGTTGCCATGCAGTTGCTAGGGTTTTCTGGTGGTTGCCAGGACGTTGTTCTGTAATTGCTGATGTGTTCTAAATGGTTGTTAGTGTGTTGCTATGTGGTAGCTAGGGTGTCAGAACCCATCCGACTTTCAGTAGTTATGTAATGGAAGTTAAGGGTAAATATCTCACCTTGCTGGGACTGTATGGTGGGCAGGATGCTTTCGATGGAAGCCAAAGCTCTTCTATGGTATTCAGCTTGTGCTTCTATTAACTGCCAGGACAAACGTAAACATTAGCCAGAGAAGTAAACACATGATTTGTGACTTACTGTAAAAAAAAGTATCTTCCCTATTCATCTATCCAAACTGGATTTTGCATATTAAAATGACAATTTGTCATGTATCTAACATCTATTTGCATAGTGACTTGTGATTGGTCTTGTCTTGTATAGCCAACTTTACTGTGGTAGGAAGAATCGACACACAC
Source organism: Moxostoma hubbsi (assembly GCA_032164185.1). Taxonomy (NCBI): domain Eukaryota; kingdom Metazoa; phylum Chordata; class Actinopteri; order Cypriniformes; family Catostomidae; genus Moxostoma; species Moxostoma hubbsi. The sequence continues at coordinate 34,363,340 of JAVLUX010000024.1, read as the reverse complement.
TGTCACTGTGCAAAGTCAAAAACCTAAGTTAACCTTAATCTTTAAGACTATTCTTTTGCTGCCTTGCGATCACTGGTATTCCTTTATGGAAAGCAAATCTAATGTTCAAGTTCAGATGAATCCCTCCAGTATTAATCAAACTTTAGAAGAGAATATTTGTCTTAGACCTGTCAGCTTGCTGGTGTGTGTTGTTCAAGCTCCTGTAAAGCTCATCGAGATGGCTTACCAAGACATAATAGCGAGCATATTCTCCTTCCTTGGAGGAAAAGATGTACATGTCTGTCGCCAATTGATCCTAGAGACAAGAGAAAGAGATGCATTTTGCTCTCAATGTACGAAATATAAAAGGTTCTCTATAGTAATATACGAATTAGTCTGATTAGTATAACTTATTATTCCATCTTAGATTAGCCCCATTTAAAAGAAATTGCTCACCCAAAAATTTTAATTCTGTCATTTACTCACCCTCATGCATCCCAGATGTGTGACTTTCTTTCTTCTGCAGAACACAAATTATGATTTTAAGAATATCTCTGCTCTGTTGGTCGATACAATGCAAGTGAATGATGACCAGAACTTTGGAGCTCCCAAAAGCACATAAAGGCAGCATAAGAGTAATCCATAATACTCATAATACATAATATTTAAATCCTTTTTACTATCAATCTCCACCTTTGACCAGCCTCGACCAGTAGGTGGCGATATGCACGAAAAAATGTGAATCCTCATTAAACAAAAGAAAAATCTGGAAGTGAAAGTGAAAGTGGAGATTTATAGTAAAATGGACTTAAATATTGATCTGTTTCCCACCCAGACATATCATATTGCTTCTGAAGACATGGATTAAACCACTGGAGTCTTTACGCAACTTTATGTGCTTTTTGGAGCTTCAAAGTTCAGGCCACCCTTCACTAAAAATATTCTAAATCTTCATTTGCGTTCTGCAGAAGAAAGCAAGTCATACACACCTGGGATGGCATAAGGGCGAGTAAAGGATGAAATAATTTTCCTTTTTGGTTGAACCGTCCCATTAACTGCAATTCATTCACACAGTTTACCCAAAGGGCATCTGTATATCCCAATAAAACGTGAAACAACTTTACCCAAATGTGTACAGTTGGCTACCTTGCATATTTCCATTTTGATCTGGGCGTCGTCCATCTCTTCCTTAAGTGTGTCAACTTTGGCAGCCATTGCTTGAGCATTTGTGGCCGAAGGGAACACCTTTGCGGCCTGGTAATACCTGCATTATAATAGATTTAATCTATTAGCTGTAAGCCAATGCCATTTTTTTAGACGGACTTATTCAAGCAATCGGACAGCAGGATCTGGTGTAGTTATAGTATGGCTGAAGATGATGTCATAAAAACCCATTGACGTTATCAACGGCTAAAGATGATGTAACATAAACCTGCTGACATCCATCATGCAGTGGATGTGTGTCATTTAATTTATAAACACACACCTGGCTTTTGCAGAATCATAATCCAACACAAGCTTGGCTAAATTCTTTCTCTGCTTCAGGAGATTAGGAACGTCCACCTTCAAGCATAAAGACAGAAATGTCACCTACATTACGTAGCATGTTTACGTAGCAGCAGGTTACGTGCAGGTCTTTGGCATTACATACCTCTGCTAGCTGACTGAGAGGGTCTAGAACGTCTCTCTCCAGCTGGACCTCGTGTTGGCTCTGCTCGTAGGCCAGCTTGCTTTCAGCCTCTCCGCAAACTTCCATCATTTTTCTGCAGACACAAACACGTAAAAGGCACATGCTCCATTACTGTTAGTGACTGAGCCAAGTAGAGTCGTTTCCGGACATGTTCAACATCCTTTGACGGTCCTGGAACATCATATGTATTGAACAATCATAGCCCTAAACCTAACCCAACAATAACCTATTCCTAAAATCAGAGGGAAATAATAGGTTGATGATAGGAATGGTGTTCAAGCCCCTACTACATCTACACTACACCCTAAAATCATACTGGTTGATAGCAATATTGCTCAATGACCAGCAAGGATGATGATGATCTAGGAGCATGTCCTACATGGTTAAATAAGTCCACCCACACACACATACACTTCCAGTCAAGGAAGACCTTGCAAGCATAATGTACCATCCTATCTCGCTAATCTAATACAATGAACCAATCCTCACCAAGCAGCAAGAGGCTACAATAACATTAGCTTTTTATGATCCTGACATTGCATATGGATTTCACTGATGTTTTTAGCAAAACCATATTTTCACAGCTCTGTCCCCCGTAGATACTGTATGCGTCTGCCTGAGAAAACAAATGACTCGGGGATGTTCATTCACATGGCTTCAGAGGCCACAGCAACACTTTTCCTGAAAATGTTGCATGTTTGATCATCATTGACTGAGCCGTTGCCCATAGAAGAGTTCATGTTCGAAGTTCCCTCATTAAGGGTATGAAGCACTGGCTAGGCGGACCAAGTTACTGCTGGTCTTGGACAATCCATCTGGCTATGAAAGAGCCAAAGAGCTTGTAAACTCACCCTATGAGAGACTCGTCTCCTAGCTGAATTCCTCCATCCAGCATGGATTGTGAGAGGGCCGTAAGAGGAAGCTTTTTCTAAGAGGAGAAAAATACTCATTCAGAAGTGCATTTAACCAATTGTGATATAGCCGAAAAATCTCTATTTTTTTCCGCCTTCTAATGATATTCGCTATATATTGTGATTATCATCTATTTGCCCTGAAAAGGCTTTAAGGGATAGTTCACCCAAAAATGAAAATTCTCTCATCTTTTACTAACCTTCACGCCATCTCAGATGTGTATAACACAAACAAAGATTTTTAGAAGAATATCTCAGCTCTGTAGGTCCATATAATTCATGTGAATTGTGATCGGACCTTTGAAGGTCCAAAAATCAAATAAAGGGAACGTGGGGGGCCCGGGTAGCTCAGCGTGTAAAGACGCTGACTGCCACCCCTGTAGTCGTGACTTCAAATCCAGGGTGTGCTGAGTGACTCTAGTCAGGTCTCCTAAGCAACCAAATTGGCCCGGTTGCTAGGGAGGGTAGAGTCACATGGGGTAACCTCCTCGGGGTCACTATAATGTGGTTCTCGTCTCGGTGGGGCGAGCGGTGAGTTGTGCATGGATGCTGCGGAGAATAGCGTGAAGCCTCCACATATGCTACGTCTCCGCGGTAACGCGCTCAACAAGCCACGTGATGAGATGCGTGGGTTGAAGTTCTCAGACGAGGAGGCAACTGAGATAAGTCCTCCGCCACTCGGAGTGACCCGGAGTCACTAAGCCACCACGAGGACTTTGAGCGCATTGGGAATTGGGCATTCCAAATTGGGGAGAAAAATAAAAATAAGAATTAAAATAAATAAAGGAAACATGGAAGTGATCCATAAGTCTCCAGTGGTCGAATCCATGTTTTCAGAAGCAATATAATAAGTGTGGGTGAGAAACAGATCAAAGTGGAAGTCCTTTTTTTCCTCTAAATCTTAATTTACACTTTTACATCTGAAAGACACATGTGCTGCCTGTTTAGTCTCACTTTCACGTGAAAGTTACAGAAAACAAGAAATTGTTCTGTTTCTCACTCACACCTATCATATAGCTTCTGAAGGCATGGATTTAGCCACTGGAGTCGTATGGATTACTTTTATGCTGCCTTTATGTGCTTTTTGGAGCTTCAAAGTTCTGGTCACCATTCACTTGTATTGTATGGACCAACAGAGCAGAAATATTCTTCTAAAAACCTTCTGAAGAAATAAAGTCATACACATCTGGGATGTCATGAGGGCGAGTAAATGATGAGAGAATTTTGGGGTGAACTGTCCCTTTATGGACTGCTTTTTTTCTAGGAAACATGGATGTCATCTCGACTGAACAGCCAGCCATTGTTGTAAAGTATATTCAAAATGTTTAACGTAAGAACAAAAATCTATAAATGATCTATATTTGTTTTTAACACCGTTTTCTGTAAATGAAAGGAAGAATTGCAATTCAAAATGTTTGTTCAAATCATTCTCATTTAAAGGCACCAATTTAAAAATATATAGAAAATGCATCAATTTGTAAATATGGCAGTTTATTAAAACATTTAATACATAAAAAATTGCCACGCGTGGAATTCCGGAAACATTTTTAAGTGATGCACTGTATCGATTCACTGAAATGACCAGTTTCAACTGATTCAATGACATGGGCGTCACTTTGATAAAAAATGGGTGGGGACAGTTTTTAAGGGTGGGGTGACGACACAAAGTGGCTAAACTCATAAATATTAATTAGGTTATGTGCAGATAATGTCCAATAATCTTATACTGTTTCAAATACTGATGACCATTTCAAGCACTCCTATAAATATATTTTGTGATAACTTGATCTGACACCGTCAGTTCTGGGATTTTGTTGGCCAGTGGATAAATACATGGGTCAGTATCCTAAATTCACAAGGAACTCCAGGTTTTATTTTGCTTTGCGATTTAACCGAGTAGGAGTGCGAGCTGCAGAACAGCGGAGTGAGAATCACGCGTGTGGTGGTGGTGGTGTAGTGGGCTAAAGCACATAACTGGTAATCAGAAGGTTGCTGGTTTGATCCCCACAGCCACCACCATTGTGTCCTTGAGCAAGGCACTTAACTCCAGGTTGCTCCGGGGGGATTGTCCCTGTTATAAGTGCACTGTAAGTCACTTTGGATAAAAGCATCTGCCAAATGCATAAATGTAAATGTGTCTGGATGCCCAGCTCTAATATAGAGGTATGGTAAAAGTCAAGTGAAAACATAAAAGGCAGCCATTACTCACATGTCTCTTTTCCACATCTGTGCCCAGACTGCCCTGTAGACATGTGACCATTCTTTTGTGTGCATTGTGAGAGACCAATCGCATTGTTTCCAGGCGCCGCTCAATCTGTAATGAAGCACACAATCGATTCATATAATTGACTGTGATTCTCGCATATAAGGCAAACAATCATCTTCACACCCAGTTATTCTCCAGTTCAATCATCAAAAGTTCCAGTATCCATACTAATGATCTGTTACCATGGTTACATGCACACCTGTTCTGCATTTCCTGCAGTATTCTTAAGCTGGGTTCCGATTTGCAGGGTCCCTATTGAGTGTTCACTGCCCCCTACTCACAGAGCACGGGATATCTGTTGAAGTGGACAAAATGTATTCATTTGGAATACCCTGTAGAAAGGCGAAATAATCAAGGGGGAGCTGAACCGATGATGTGAGTTTGGGGTGAGGCTTTCCCTATTTTGGAAACCAGTGCTAGTGGCGCAGAGAGACGGCTTATACTTGTCTGTTTATTTTATATTGTAAGGAGTGGGATGCAGATCTTCCTTAGTTTGTTCCCAGGATGGGTCAAAGTTTGTCTACGGTTTGTGCGTGAACCAGTTCAGCAGTTACTGAGCTGTTGTCTGCATGCATACAGTTACAGAAAGTCGTCAAACTGACAGTGGTTTTGCTTGTAGAGACTTGTTGTTTCACACGTTCACACTCATATCTACATGGGACAAATCCTTAAAATGTGTTTGACAATCTCTTAAATAGCTTCAGACAGATACAGTGGAACTGAAAGTTGCTGGGTGAGGTAGAAGCTCTTTCAGGATTGCAGTCAAGCGACATGACCGCAAAACTGACAGAGCTTTTACAGAGCTTAAACTGTTGTTTCAGTGAAAACTTGCAATAAAGACGGATTAAAAAAAAAAATCTATATGCAGAAGATAAATTTATACATGCATTTATGGTAGAATATATCCTAAAATTAATTGAGTCCACTCATAGTGTCATTTTTTTAACCATGTTGTCGTATAAATGTATAAATGGATGCAAGACATCATATACTCAAAAGTTGGAAATAAATAAACCAAAAAGCATTATGTGGTGATAATAAATATTCTCTGTTCAGTACAAGGATTGAAAAAATCTGATAATATCTTAAATGGTTAAAATAGTAATTTATATTATATTATATTTTTATTTCATATGATTTCCTGTTTATTTTTTCATTATTTTAGTACATTAACAATTCAATATTTTTTTAAGATCTAATAAATAATATCTGGGAAATAAAATGTAATATTTATATTATGGTTTATATTTTATATATATATATATATATATATATATAATATATATATAAATGATCAATTAAATATTATTTTTACATTTAATTTGTATTATTTACTATATTATTATTTTAGAATATTTACATTATTATAATATCTTATAATAAACAAATTATATAAAACATTGTTTCTGCTAAAAATTGCATCTTTAAAAAACAATTTAGTTTATATATTATATTTACATTATTTAGTATATTGTATATTTCAGACTATTTACATTATAATATTTTTTATTAAATAAAAAGTATATAAAAAATAAAATATTGCATATAATCAATCCCTCTCATTTGCTCTTTTTCTAAGCCATCAATCCACCACAAGATTTCTGATCCAGAATTATATGGTGAATGAGGAAAAGGGAAAAATGAAGAGGAAAAGGACTACATTACAGATGTTCTGATCAAGGTTACACAGTTCCAAGCAGAACAACATTTCAAGACAAACAGGAAATGATGACGGAGCCCCACCAGCCTGTGGCAGAGTTCACCCAGCTGGGGTCAAAACTCAAATCGACAAATTACTCGGTTCGCCTGAAAACATCAAGAACTTCAACCACTACCAGAGAAAGTGCAAATACAGGAATCATCTGCAAACACCACCAATTCCTTAAAACCCAGCGGACATCCAAACCAGTCTTCATTTGGTCTCATTTAAAGAGGGAGTTTATGGACCATTATCATGTTTCTCTTCTCTACTAGTAAACCATAGACGCAGAGCAATCAGGCAGTTAAACTTTGACCCTTGGATATGGAATGCATGAGTGAAGTTGAAGTTGCAATTATAAACTTAAAAGTACATACAATTTTCCTTTTGTGGGAAAAAGTCTTCAGCAACATTTAAAAGTTACAACTGCTGACAAGTTTGAACATGAGACCATGTGAAGCATTCAGTGGCAGAAAGTATTTGGACACCCTTACCTAGATCTATAAATGTAAGAATGTCTCTGGATTAGATAAAATATATAAATCAACTAAACCAAATGTCGGGTGTGGAATGACATCATGACCAATCAAATTCGACTCGAGTAATGGGCTTGACTATTAAAAATCAGTAGTCGTGCAACCCCTAATTTTCTTTTTTATAGGAACTTTCCTTGATCTTTAAACATCAGAATCAGAATGAGCTTCCAGTGCACAAACAATACAACAACAAGACAAGTGATAATAAATAAATACAAATCTGATATAGATATATAGAGCAAGGGAATGTAAATGGCAGAAGAGGTAGGATATGTTGGGTAAATATAAATAGACTAAGCTGTGCATTGAACATAATTATTGAGATGGATAGTCTGAGGGGAAAAAAACTGTTCTTGTGCCTGACAGTTCTGGTGCTCTGTAGAGCCGGCCAGAACCATTCAAAGAGGTAGTGGGCTGGGTGAGCGGGGTCCAGAGTGATTTTTCCAGCCCTTTTCGTCAATCTGGAAGTGTCAAATTCTTGAAGGGAGGGCAGGGGGCAAACAATAATCCACTCAGCAGCCCAAAATGTCCTTTGTAGTCTTCTGATGTCCGATTTAGTAGCTGAAACAAACCAGACAGTTACTAAAAGAGCAGAGGACAGACTCAATGACTGCTGAGTAGAACTGTGTCTGTAGTGCCTGTGGCAGGTTGAACTTCCTCAATTGATGAAGGAAGTATAGCCTCTGCTGGGCCTTTTTCACAATGGAGTCAATGTGGGTCTCCTGCTTCAATGTGGGTCTCCTGCTTCAGGTCCTGTGAGATGGTAGTGCCCAGGAACCTGAATGACTCCACTGCTGCCACAGTGATGTTTAGAAAGGTGAGGGGGACAATGTTGGGGTGTTTCTCCTAAAGTCCACTATCATCTCCACTGTCTTGAGCGTGTTCAGCTGTTGACCTGCGTGTATCAGGTGGATGTGGTGTGTAGAAAAGACCATCAATGTATGTACTTTTATCGTAAGCTTCGAAGTTTTAATGTTGATAATACTTTTATGAAAATGTTTTATTCCTGTTTTATTCAATCTGTCCTTAGGTTTTCTTTTGTTAGCTGGTACGGGTCACTTAACTTTAAAAATAGAAACACATTAAAGCGTGCAGCAAAATTGCAAGCATGACCTTGAATGACTTAACTCATCTGTACAAGGTAAGGGTTTTAAAGAAGGCCCAGTCAATTTAGGCTGGTTCTAGCCACCCCCTGTCCAAAGAGTTTAACTTCCTAACATGATATAATCTGCCAACATGTAGGACAAATAGACTTTAGAACTTGTTTGTTCCAGCTGCCATTGGCTTTCTAAATAATTCAATGTGATTTTTTTTTGTCTATGTTGTATTTATTGTCCATTTATTAATGTTGTCTGATAATTGTGTGTTTACTGCTAACTGCACAACAAATGGCTCCTTGGGGACATAAAGATATCCTTGACCTTGAGCTCCAGGTTGTTTTGACTGCACCAGACGGCCAGCTGTTCAACCTCTCTTCTGTATGCAGACTCCTCATCATTCTGGATAAGGCCGATGACACTGGTGTCATCTGCGAACTTCAGGAGCTTGACAGAGGGGTCCTTGGCAATGCAGTCATTGGTGTAGAGGGAGAAGGTAATGGGGGGAGCACATATCCCTAAAGGGCACCAGTGCTGAACGTACAGGTGCTAAATGTAAATTTCCCCTGTCTCACTAACAGTTGCCTGTCTATCAGAAAGCTGGTAATCCACTGACAGATAGAGGTAGGAACAGAGAGTTGGTGTAATTTAGGCTGGGGAATAGCTGGAATGATGGTGTTGAAAGCCGAACTGAAGTTCCCAAAAAGGATCCTTGCATATGTCCCTGGTCTGTCCAGATGTTGCAGGATATGATGCAATCCCAAGTTGACTGCATCATCCATCATGCGTTTGCTCAGTATGAAAATTTAAGGGGATCAACAAAGGGTCAAGTGATGTCCTTCAGGCGGGTCAACACCAGACCATAGATGTCAGAGCGATGGGTCTGTAGTCATTAATCCTGTGATTTTGGGTTTCTTTGGGACAAGGATGATAGTGGAGTGTTTGAAGCATCAGGGAACTATACACCGCTCCAGTGATCTGTTAAAGATCTGTGTGAAGATGGGGGCCAACTGGTCAGCACAGGATTTTAGACAAGTGAGTGAAACACCATCTGGGCCATGTGATTTCCTTGTCTTTTGTTTCCGGAAGACCCGGCACACATCCACTTCAAAGATCTTAAGTGCAGGTGGAGTAGCATAAGGGGGGGAGGGTGTTTGCAGGGGGTGTTGATGTTTGTGTGAAGTGAAGGTCAGAGCAGGTGTGGAGTGTTAGACTGGGCTTTTCAAATCTACAGTAAAACACATTCATGTCATCAGCCAGTTGTTGATTCCCTACAGTGTTAGGGGATGATGTCTTGTAGTTAGTAAAACATATAAACAAACATACAATAGGACATTGTACTATAAAAACATACTGTAAGTTTCAGAACTCAAAACTTCCTAAATGCAAAAATTTGTTGATACCAATCTGCCAAAATAACTCGTTCTTCCTCCACATTGACATGCATCTGAACGCCTCCACAACAACACAACAAAGCCTGCTTTACCTTATTACTTCCATAGCCCCACCCATAGTGGTGAGCAGTGAGATGGCAGGACAGTCAAGAACAGAGAGCCAATCATAACAGTGTGCATTTACTGTCATGTCTTAAAGGAGAAGCAGCACCAAAACGAGGGCTTCTGACAAAGGCTCAGAATGAGGGTGGAAAATGATTGTGTTTAACAAACAGATGACTGGTTTTTGTGCAAAAAAAGTTACTAATATAATAAGTGAACCTCAAGGAACATATCAAAATAATAAAATCATGTCATGACCCCTTTAAATGAGTTGTTTGGTCATTTTCCAGCTATTTTTGGCTTTTCTTTTGTTCATAACAGCCATAGTCACATGCACATTTTGCACATACGAGTCTGGCAAGGCTAGAAATACCTACAATCTACAATCAGTTACCCTCAGACAGTGAGTTGCTCTCTAGTTATGTGCTGCATGCCAGAAAACAAAGAAGTGGGGAGGGGTGTGAAAGAGATGAGATTGTGGGAACGAAGAATGTTCAGGACTAAAGTTCAACTGAGAGAATCAAAAGCAGAGGAGAGAAAAGAGACAGAGACAGGAAGCCCTACCCAGCATTCATAACTGCTATTAAATGATACTGAAGGCACATGATCACTTAATATGATGAACAGACCGAAATTTAAGTTGTTATTCATTCTCAAAGCAAACCGTTAATAAACTCCATAAATCAAATATGGCGGCATGTCATTAACATCAAACATTGATGGTTCTTGTGTCATGACATTTGGTCACGAGACACGTAAGAGCCTATGAGGTTTGATGCTATTGATCTGTTAATAAATTTGACATTTTTGATTATATTATTCATTTTTGTTGATTTGCTACTTTTACACCTCTCATCCACACTGAAACTGCTTAACTGACATGAATTTCAAAATCTCTCTAGTATTGTATATTTTGAAAAAACTATTAATTAATGAACAATATGATCACTCAATGGAAGTCGGCATGTTGTTTCTGAGAGTTACAGTAGGTCACATTATGCTGAATCGTTGACAAGCACCATCTCCTATCAGACCTTCCCCTTGTAGCACAACAGGAAACGCATTGCGTCAGTGGCATGGGAGTCCCGGGTTCGGTTCCCAGGGAGTCTTATTCGCATTATCAGTGACGAGTGCGATTCGAAGGTTGTATTTTTTCCATCAAACATTCACATTTTTATCCACTGATGTTTAGGTATTCCTCTTCATGGTTATATTGCCTGAAGAGCTGAAAACAACTCTTTTTGGTGCCCCTCTGTGGAAATTTCACCTGGAAAATGGAGCTAAAATGTGCCCATGCACCCAACAATATTTACCATTTTGACCATGGGGGCAGTGTTTTGAATTTCAGGAAGCACAGACAGATTTTAGCTACAGATTTCACTGTGAGATCAGTCTGTTAGGAATTGGAAAACTGACTTTTCAACCGAAAACATATTAGTGTGGACATGGCTTATGTTTGTGTCAAAAAAGTATAAAGTTTGAGATTCCATTTTTTGCAATCATTTCACAGCTCTGATAGAGCAAAGGAAGAAATACTCACCTGAAGAAGGTCATCACTCAGTACTTCCGTCTTCTCTGCTCTGTGGACAAAAAACAAAAAAGGGGGGAGGGGGGTGGTGGTTAGATGAACAGTCAAAAAGAGCAGTGTTTAAAGTGATTTAAGATGTCACGACAGAAGAGGCGACAAGCAGTACAAGCAGGTTAGTCCAGTATCACTATACAACATGATTATACAAGCACATAGCTTTCAATGTAGCTGTATGTGCAGGTTACATTTGCAGGTACAAAGTCTAAATGTAATCATTACTAAGATCATCTATTAAAAACATACATGCATTAATTTAAAAATAGCCATTAACCATTTATGTGAATTTATAATAAATAATAATACAAATTATTTTAAAAAATAGCCTCAAAAATCCACATCTATTTATACTCCGTTTGCTATAGCAACAGCAAAATTATTATTATTATTATTTTTTTTAAATGGGCGGGGCTGTTGATGCTTTGCACACTATCTTGCCATCAAAAGAGGGCAGTTCCATAAATATTATAATATTATAAAATGCATGCACACATTGTCGAGCTATGTGGACTTTGTACAGTCAGAATTTTTAGATCCGTGACAGCAATCAACACATGTACATGCATTTACTATATACAGTGTCCTACAGCGTAAAACTCAATCCTTTTGATTTGTCTTTAAGGAACATTGTTCTCAAAGCACTGGATTATTTGCTGATGCATTTGTTGGCAAATTTGCAAGCCTTGACTTTTTAGTTTTTATTAGCATTTTCCAAAAGTTCATAGCTCAAAGATTCAGGTTGTTACTAACCCTAAATGTCAACTTTTCAGAAATACAGAAATAGCAGCAGTTACAAGACCGGTTGTATCAACATTTAGTGCAGACAATATGTATAAAAGCCACAAGAGCCAGATCTAATAGCCACTGGGGTCTTGTAACAAGATAAATTATCCACAAGATTCTGTTACACACGCGGAGCATAACTCAACTTCAGAGAAGTGATTTTAAGATTTCCATCAATACTGAATTAGCAGTTTATAAAGTTTATGTGTCAGCCTTCAGACATTACAGCTAACATTTCTGACACAAACAAAGGAGTGTATGGCATACCTGCACCAAAGTAACATGTTTAAGCAAAATCATGAAGATCTATGAAGACCTAGGCTTTAGTTCCTCAAAGAACAGACAGTCATTTAAGTCACAGGAAATAGCCCAATGCCCTTTAGGACCATGAACATCTCTTTATAGGCTAATCTGATTCTCAGAGACAAAACAGCATCAAATGAGTAATGTTTTGCTATGTGGTCTGTATACATTACTGTAAGCTCCAGGAAGTTTGAATTCCATGTCATGGACTTTGAAATGAGGATTGAATCACAATGAATCCATACAGCATAGATGAGAATAACCTTATTGGTAACCGCTCTTTAAAAAAAAAAAATTATATTACACACACACACACACACACACACACACCTTTGCAAAAGTATTCAGACCCCTGAAGAATTCTCTCATATTACCGATTTACAAATGGTGCAACGAAATTTCATTCTGACTACTCGTTGATTTTCATTGATTTTTTTGTTGTGAAATATTTTTATAAAAAATAAACCAAAATATCTTGCTTGCATAAGTGTCCCACTCATTAATATTTGGTTGAACCACCTTTAGCTGCAATAACTGCCTTAAATATTTTGGGGTACATGTGTACACAGTGATTTGCTCCAGGTGGTTCAGATTGGTTATTTGATGCTTGTGGACTGCAATTGTCAAATAGTGCCACAGATTGTCAATAGGATTGAGATCAGGACTTTGACTGGGCCACTGTAGGACATTTATCTTTTTGTTCTTGAACCACTCCAGTGTTGCTTTGGCCTTGTGCTTGGGATCATTGTCAAGCTGAAAGGTGAAGTTCCTCCCAAGCTTCAGTTTTTTAGTGACTGAAGCAGGTTCTCTATATATTGCTCCATCCATTCTTCCTTCAATTCTAACCAGACGCCCAGTCCCTGCTGATGAGAAGCGTCCCCACAGCATGATGCTGCCATCACCATACTTCACTGTAGGGATGGTGTGTTTTGGGGCACAGGAAGTGTTAGGTTTGCGCCACACATAGCACTTTTGTGTTTTGGACAAAAAGCTCTATCTTGGTCTCATCTGACCACAAAACCTCCCACATCGCAGCTGGGTCTCTTACATACTTGCAGATGGTACTTTTTAAGTAATGGCTTCTTTCTTGCCCCCCTCATACAGGCCAGCATTATGCAGTGCTCTTGATATGGTTGACTGGTGCACCATTACTCCACTCCCAGCCACTGAACTCTGTCGCTCATTCAAACTGATTGTTGGCCTCTCTGTAGCGTCTCTCACAAGACTCCTTTTTGTTAGAGCGCTGAGTTTTGAGGGACGGCCTTTTCTTGGCAGTGCAGCTTCTACTTCCTGATTATTGATCCAGCTGTGCTCACTGGGATATCCAAGCATATGGATAATATTTTGTACCCTTTGCCTGATCAATGCATATTTATTACTTTATCTCTAACTTCTGTGGAATGATCTTTGGTCTTCATTTTCACAGCATGACCAATGATCCTTCAACAATGGGCAGCACAGGGGTTGAATACTTAAGCAAGCAAGATATTTCAGTTTTTTTAATTTCCCAACATAAAACCAATGTCACCTAACAATAATTGATCTTGAGTTCCAGTGTTTTAAAATAAAATATCAAACAGAATGAAACTTCATTGCACCATTTGTAATTCAGTAATATGAGATAATTGGTCAGGGGTCTGAATACTTTTGCTAGGCACTGTGTGTGTATATATATATATATATATATAGTTGAAGTCAGAAGTTTATTTACACTTAGGTTGAAGTCATTAATATAAATAAATTTAACAACTCCAGAAATGTCCTATTAGTAAACTGTTGTTTAGGCAAGTCATTTAGGACATCTACTTTGTGCATGACGAGTAATTTTTCCAACAATTGTTTACAGATCCCAATTCCAGTGAGTCAGAAATTTACATTCAATGTTTGTAAATCAAACATTAATGTCATTTTCAATGAAAATTATGTCATGTATAAAAGATAAGCTTCTGATAGGAGTTGTACTGAACTGGAGATGTACCTGTGGATGTATTTTAAGGCCTAACTTCAAACTCAGAGCCTCTTTGCTTGACATCATGGGAAAATCAAAAAAATCAACCAAGACCTCAGAAAAATAATTGTGGACCTCCACAAGTCTGGTTCATCCTTGGGAGCAATTTACGAATGCCTGAAGGTACCACGTGCATCTGTACAAACAATAACACGCAAGTATAAACACCATGGGACCACACAGCCATCATACCGCTCAGGAAGGAGATGCATTCTGTCTCCTAGAGATGAACGTAATTTGGTGCAAATCAATCCCAGAACAACAGCAAAGGACCTTGTGAAGATGCTGGAGGACACAGGCAGACAAGTATCTATATCCACAGCAAAACATGTCATATATCGACATAACCTGAAAGGCTGCTCTACAAGAAGTCGTCAATGCTCCAAAACCACAATAAAAAGCCAGATTACAGTTTGCAAGTGCACATGGGGACAAATATCTTCTGGTCTAATGACATTTTTTTTAACTGTTTGGCCATAATGTCCATCGTTATGTTTGGAGGAAAAAGGGTGGGGCTTGCGAGCCGAAGAACACCATCCCAACCGTGAAGCATGGGGGTGGCAGCATCATGTTGTAGGGGTGCTTTGCTGCAGGAGGGACTGGCGCACTTCACTAAATAGATGGCATCATGAGGAAGGAAAATTATGTGGATATATTGAAGCAACATCTCAAGACATCAGCCAGGAATTTATGGGCAGAACTTTTTAGTTCTTTCAGATTATTGGATAAATATAAAACATATATATATTTTATAGAAGTGTTTTAAAGAAAAAAAATTATATTCACTATAGAAATTTTCAGGACTTCTCATGACTTCTCCAGGCCTGGAAATTACTATTTTAAATGTACTATTATTATATTATTAGATCCATATCACGTTTGTACGCCCCACAAAGGGGCTTTAATTGAACATTTTGTTTGTTTGAAAAGATTAAAGTCATTCCTGTTTATGGTAGTTGCATCTGGTCACCCAACAGAAAACATTTTACAGACTGGTATTTGAAATCTCATTTTGGCGTTGAATTATTTAATGCGACTAAATCAGATTTAAAGCACCAATCCTCAAACTGAGTGCCCTAATTCTGTCTACAGATCTCATAGAGCTGTTGTTAGATCAACTGTAAAGATCTATTATGTTTAGTAAACCTCACAGAGAGATGGATTCGTTTATCAGCCATGATTTTCATTTCACTGGCTCATTGAACATCTCTTTTTGATTTCTATAAAAGCCTCTTTTTTGTAAACTACTGAAGGAAATGTTAAATTAATCAGGAAATAATGTTGTACTCAAACAGTTAGTTTTGACGAGTAGAGCCATGTTGTCTTCACCACTGGTTTCTGGACCCGTTTCCAAACAGCTAAGATGAAATTTAATTTTATGCTAAAGACATTGTTCCCACGGTCGTGGAAAACCTGAAAAGATAAAATTATGGTTTCCAGGCCTGGGAAAAGCACGGTGTGTTCAAAGACATTAACATTTCTGCATTGAATATGCATTTTTCTAGTTATTTTCAGCTCTAAAATATTTAATAGCTAGAATTAGTTTTTTATAAATGGGCCAGGGTTAAGATTATGGTTTAGTCCGGATTGTTTTAAATGCATTGCTATACGGTTGCTATGCTGAATAGAATGTTTTTAGTGCACTACTGTGTGGTTGCTAGAGTGTTCTGAGAGTTTTTAGTGAGTAGCTGTGGTTGCTATGGTGATCTGAGTGTTTTATAGCATTGCTATTTGGTTGCTAGGGCGATCTCAATGTTTTAAATGCATTGCTATGTGGTTGTGTGGTGATAAGAGTGTGTGACAGGGTGGAGGGCGGGACCAGGTCGTGATTATACACACCCGGTCCCATATCAGGCTAATTAAGCCTCTGAGAGGGATAAAGGCCGACCGCGGAAGGTGGTGCGGGGAGAGAGAGATTGTTTACGGGCATGTCCGTCATGTGTGTGTTTGTATCTTTTGTTTACGTTTCTCATTAAAGTATTATTTATATTCCACCTTGCCCATCTAAACCCCTTTTCACTGGTGCCTAAAACTCGGGAAGGAGGAGGGATACGCCGTAGTAGAGTTCTCGCCACTACCGTCCACCCCAATGGAGCAGCCGCAGCCGACTGACGGGGGACGAGGAGCCCGGCCGCCTGGAAGCGGAGGAACGGCCACCAACCGCGAGGGGAGAAGGGGCTCCTAATCGACCGCCTGGAATGGTCAGGGCCGCTGCCAAGGGTGGAGGAGTCCCCTACTGTTCCCCGAGAATGCGGCGGGATGTTCCGTCCGCCAGGGGAGGCGCGGCTGTCGTCCGTTAGAGGGTGGAGGAGTGGGCGAGAACCGGCTTGGCAATATAAATAATACTTTAATGAGAAACTTAAACAAAATATACAAACACACACATGACGGACATGCCCGTAAACGATCTCTCTCTCCCCGCACCACCTTCAGCGGTCGGCCTTCATCCCTCTCGGAGGCTTAATTAGCCTAATAAGGGACCGGGTGTGTATAATCAGGACCCGACCCCGCCCTCCGCCCTGCCACAGTGTGTTTTTAGTGAGATAAAATGTGGTTGTTAGGATGATCTTAGTGTTTTAAAGCAATTGCTATGTGGTTGCTATGGTGATCTGAGTGTTTTAGTGCATTGCAAAGTGGATACTAGGATGTAAGTGTTTTTAGTGCATTGCTAAGCAGTTGAAAGGCTGTTCAAAATGTGTTTTTGTATGTTGCTATGTGGTGGCTATGGTGATCTGAGTGTTTTTAGAGCATTGCTATGTGGTTGCTATGATGATCTGAGTGTTTTAGTGTATTCCAAGGGGGTTACTAGGGTGATCTAAGTGTTTTTAGTGCATTGCTAGGTGGTTGCTAGGGTATTAGTGTTTATAGTGCACTGCTAAGTGGTTACTAGTGTGTTCTGAATAGTGTTTCTGTCTGCTGCTATGTGATTGCTAGTGTATTAGTGTTTATAGTTCACCGCTAAGTGGTTGCTAGGGTGTTTTGAAATGTTGCTATGTGGTTGCTATGGTGACCTGATTGTTTTAGAGTGTTGCTAAGTGGTTGCTATGATGATATTAGTGTTTTAGTGCATTTCAAGCTGGTTGCTAGAGTGATTTGAAATGTTGCTATGTGGTTGCTATGGTGACCTGATTGTTTTAGAGTGTTGCTAAGTGGTTGCTATGTTGATATTAGTGTTTTAGTGCATTTCAAGCTGGTTGCTAGGGTGATTTGTGTGTTTTAAATGCATTGCTAACTTGAAGTTTCGATGAATATCAATACCTTTATATATATCAATGAAAATAAACGATAAAACAAAGCAATTTCCTATCTATTTCAATCACTATATGATCTCTGACATAGTTTCCTTTGCAGCAGAGGCAAAAATAACTGAGGCGGCTGTAACTTAACGGACTGTATCAAACCGTGGCGTCTCTCTGGCCTGGAAAGCAGCCATGAGAGCTGCGCCTGACTGTTATACCTCTTATGCTGGATTAGCCTGGATCTGCATTCTACATCAAACAATAAAGACGGTGACCAGCCAGTGATTATTCTACCAGCTGTACCAGCTTCTAGAAAACTGAATATAAATTAAATTGCACGTTGTAGGATACAATTTATTGGTCTAAAATAATATGCAAAAGGTGAGAATGAACTTTCCCTTTAAAAATGGTAAACATGATGAAAAGCACCTAATATATTTTGACCTATGCTAACAATTTCACCCCTATACAAATAAATGTGCAAGGAAATGCAACTATGTGATCTTTCCCCTGACACAGTGAAGCCAGTCACGACAACACAAAGTTTCCTCTTGCAGTTTCTAACAAAGCAAGATTTGTTATTTCCTTGAGTCATGCAAACATGCATTAACAATGAATAGATAATATTAAGTGGTATTTGCTAAGGCAAACATCACTATTGCACATACTAAGGGGTTAGGGTTTAAACAATACCTCAAATAGTGCTGCTTTTTTAGGAGAGGCGACATTAGATGGCACAACAGATGAAAAAGTCCCTAACATTGAATTTGGGACAAGAACCATATGTAAAGACCAAGACTTTTGACATGACCCATTAAATAACCACCTGGAAACCACAGAGCAACGAAACATCAACGTGCTAAAATTCACTCAGAACACCATAGCAACATCTCATAGCAGCGCCCTGCAACCCACTCATGTAATATATATATATATAACATCTATTACTGATAAATGGCAAAGAAAGGTTAAATGGCAGCCTATTTGCCTAATCAAATGTGCCATGCAATACTGTGTTTATGTTACTGTAATTAAGCATACAGTACTAAATGATACATTTGCATAATCACATATTCAAAAGACCAGCTGAGCCACTTCAACTAAACAAAATAAGAGTTTCCACAGAGCAAAGTAAGTGGAGCACAGATTTATATGAAACAGGATGTGCTTTCCTTACTGGACGAAACACACTAGAGGAACCTTTACGGGTCAGCATGAAGGTCCGATGCAAGGATCTCCAATCACCAAAAGCCATTACCATAGCAACAGCTTAACTGAACTGCATTATACAAAGGTTAGGTCTTGTTTGTTACAGTGACACCAGGAAATTGACTAGTTAGACATAGAGAAAGTTGTAACCGTTGCACCTTGAAAACTCATTTTTATTTCAATTTTCTTGACATTTCATCATGCCTAGACATAGAAAAAAAGGCATAGATGGAGTAACAGCAGATATTAACCACGGCCCGTGGTTAAAGGGATTGTTACATCTCTCTCCATTGGATTTCAGAGTACTCCGGTTCATACAAATAAGGCTAGGCATAGAAATGCATCTCCTCTTCAAACTCGTGCTTTGTAAGTTTGCTTCTCTGGTTTGTGTGTTGTGTTGTGAATATCTCGGTGGTGGTTTGGTTGGAGCAAAACAAAGCGAGTTCTCGCTAGAACGCCCCACACAGATTTCTGATTTGTTCACACCAAACCTTATCGTATGCCTTCAGAACAATGCACGAGTCTCATGCAATCATTTATTTGACTTCCCAATTATACTTTTGTGTCCTTTTGAATCTTGACGATGTGGTCAGCAACTGTCATTGCAGAATTTCCCTCCAAATTTCTCCCTTTGTGTACCAAAAATAGAAAGAAAGTCATATTGGTTTATAACAAGATGAGGGTGAGTAAATAATGACTGAATTTACATTTTTGAGAGAACGATCCCTTTAAGGCCTTTTCCATTTATCATGTCACCTTGGACAGATAATATATAAAGTTTAAATCACATTGAAAATAGTTTAGGAATACCTTATATGGTAAACTGAAAGCCCTTATACGTTGACTTTACTCGTGCAAAACTTGATGTTCATATAGAATGAACTAAACTAAGTTAAGGTAACTAGATGCAAGTAGACTTAACTCAGATTTGCTAATTATAAATAGTTGTACCTACTTCATCATTCTAGTTGCAAGGGATTGTGTGTATTCCCCATAGCCTCAATTTTGTACTCAATCGATTGAGTCTATGGATTTTTGAGATAAATAAGTTCATCAAACATATCTGTTTGAGTTACGAGCCCAAAACTTGACGTTTCAAGTAAAGTTGAATTAGGACAGCTTGATTTTTACAGTAATGACAACATTAGGGTTTGCAGTGTGGTTACTTTCTGGAGTATCTGCCAAGAAGAACTTGTCCAAAACGGGATCACTTTGTTTTGTTTTTTTAATATACACTTTTAGGTCTGAAAGTTTGTGTATCAGCAGAGCTATCGGCACCACTGCAGAATTCAAAAGTGAAACAAAACACACATTTCTGTTTGTAGGCCTATATTAAAGATGTCGTAATGCAAACTGAATAATGTGGCCTTAAATGACCCTTCTGTTCTCATACTGTTTCAAATATGACTTTTATATATATATATATATATATAAACAGTGGTTTCATCTACAGTAAATAGGGCCTAGAATAGATAACCTAATAAAATGTTGGTGATGACCAACTAGTAGTTTCAGGGTTTATTAATTATTTATTTTGGTGCTTTTAGTAGCATGCATGTACTTCCATTTATTACCAATATAGTCTTTCTATTACTACACACATACACACAAACACTTGTTTTTATATAATTGTGGGGGCTCTCCATAGACTGTCATGTTATATATATATATATATATATATATATATATTATACAGATCTAATGATAATTTCTATTGTTTAGTATGTATAACATGCCACTTCCCCATTTGGTCCCCACAATGTAGCATAAACACATACAAACACACACATAAACATACACATAAACAAACACACACACACACACACACACTTTGATGTTTCCATGTTTTATGGGGACTTTCCATATGTCCATTAGACATAATGATTTTTATACTGTACAAACTATATATTATATCCCCTAAACCCAACCCCTAAACCCAACCCTCACAGAAAACATTCTGCATTTTTACATTTTCAAAAAAACATAATTTAGTATGATTTATAAGCTGTTTTCCTAAAATGGGGACCGACAAAATCTCCCCACAACGTCAAAAATGCCGGATTTTACTATACTTATGGGGACATTTGGTCCTCACAATGTGATGAATACACGCGCGCGCGCACACACACACACACACACACACACACACACACACATACACTCGACATATATCAGATTACAGGCATTCATGATTCATAATCATATAACACGCTAACCTTCCAACAGTCTGGTTGGCGAGCTGTTTCATGCGGTTAAACTGTTTCTTCATCTTGATTCTTCTTCATCCACAAACATATAAAACTTTCAGAAGCGCAAAAGTCCCTCCGCTTGAATCAGCGCGTTGCTCCCATTGTGCGCGGAGAACTAGATCCAAGTCATTAACTGCTCGTGTTCATATGCAAACCACACGTCAAAAACTTTCCTTTCGTTTTCATCCTCTCGGTATCTGGTTTGGTCGGAGAACTGCAGTAACGCGGGAAATAGGAAGTGCTGTTCACTTCCCTGTTGTAGCGCGGAGTGACACGCGACACCTTTACTGGAGCGGTCTGATTATACAGGCTGTCAGCTGGTGTGCGGTGGGCTGTTCAACACAGTGTGGATACATGTTACAAGATTAGAGTTCATTTTTAACGAATAATGGTTAGAAGATAAGAAAATACAATACTGTATATTGTCTAAAAACAAGTCTCAATGTCCTATGCAGTTTTGCTTCTCAGGTACATTTATATTGTTTTAAGGGTGTTTAGACATTTTTCTGTAAAGTAAGACGAAGATAATAAGACAAACTGATTTCGTATAGAGGATGTTGGGGGGTGGGACTGTTTAGGGACAAAAGTTATGTTCAGAGGTGTTAAGTGTCCCACACAAGGCATGAGTTCACTTAGAGCGTTTCTATATTTAATGTAGACTGCTGCCCCCTGGTGGCCATCGTGCTGTTTTTAGTATACTAAGGTTTGCTAAGAAGTTTGAGGCTCCACAAAGCACATAAAGGCAGCATGAAAGCAATGCATAAGACTCCAGTGGTTTAATGTATATCTTCTACAGCGATGTGATTGGTGTGGGTGAGAAACAGATCAACATTTAAGTCCATTTTTACCACAAATCTCCACGTTCACTTTCAAAATGTAAAAGAATGTAAAAGTGAAAGTAGAGATTTATAGTAAATAAGACTTATATATTGATTTGGTTCTCACCCACACTTATCATATCGCTTCTGTCTTATGGATTACTTTTATGTATGCTTATTGTGATTTTTGGAGCTTCAACGGTCTGGTCACCATTCACTTGCATTGTATGGACCTACAGAGCTGAGATATTCTTCTAAAAATCTTTGTTTGTGTTTTGCAGAAGAAAGTCATACACATCTGGACTACCATGAGGGTGAGTAAAAGATGAGAGCAATTTCATTTTAGTGTGAATTATACCTTTAATGTAATTATAGATGAAACTCGCACACATCGACTTACTCTGACAGTGTGTTTAACTTTCAACATGTAACTCTATTTCATATAGTCATAATGGCCTTTAGATGCCTGGTGATGTCATAATGGCCTTTAGATGCCTGGTGATGTCATAATGGCCTTTAGATCCCTGGTGATGTCATAATGGCCTTTAGATGCCTGGTGATGTCATAATGGCCTTTAGATGCCTGGTGATGTCATAATGGCCTTTAGATGCCCGGTGATGTCATAATGGCTTGTCTGTTTCAGCTGCTGATGACAGCTGGGTCTACTTCTCTCTGTCTCTCATTCCACTTTTCTTTTTTTTTTTACCCAAAAACTTTTAAGTGATAGTTTACCCAAAAATGAAAATCTTGGCATTATTTACTCATCTGTGAGCATGTTGAAAAGTAATGAAAGCATACTCCAAAAAGCACAATCCAAGCACCATTAACACCTATTTATTATATCCCAACCTTTCTCTTTTGAATTGTCTAACAATAATAAATGCAAAAATTGCAAATACTTCAATATCTATCTATCTATCTATCTATCTATCTATCTATCTATCTATCTATCTATCTATCTATCTATCTATCAGTGGCGGTTCTACATTGAATTGCACCCTGGGCGAGACCACCTTTGAGCGCACACACACACACACACACACACACACATAATTCACCTGAAGGCTCATGCTGGAGAGAAGTAGAGGCAAAGTTGACTTCATCCTCAATATCAGATATTTGTGGAGAAATTTGTGAAGACATATGTGTAGCTGAGGACATAGATGGTAGCTCATCCTGAAGAGTCGAGACCATTCCAGAAGAGGCCTGTGTAGTGGGGGAAGTGGGTGGCTCATCCTGACCAGTGGCATTGGATGCTCCAAAATATTTTAGAAGTGCCCCTGAATTGCAATTAAAAAGACCATATGATGATGTTTTATAACAGCTAAAACAGCCAGTCAAATTGACCCCAAACATAATAAGAGAGACATAAACATGAAAACTTCTTGACATTACCAAGACAACATAAATTGTCATAAATATGTCATAAACATGCAGATTAATTATCAAACTTAAGAAACCACTTAGCTTTATGGGTTAACTTTACATTAAACTGTCATGTGGTTGGTTTTGACATTGGCTGTCATGAGGCCATTATAACTGTGTCATGAATATTTTTACACTCAACTACAGTGGTACACATTGAATTTGTCATTAAAATGTCATTGTACCACTTGAGGTCAAGAAAAGTATACATGACACTGTTATAAAACAACTTGACAGAGTATTAACACTTAATGACATTCAATTTGTACTACTGGGAAAAAAAGTGGTCAGAAAAATATTCATGACACAGTTATAATGGCTTCATGACAGCCAATGTCAAAAACCACATGGCAGTTTAATGTAATGTTAACTCATAAAGCTAAGTAGTTTCTTAAGTTTAATAATTAATCTGCTATGTCATGTTTTTTATGACATATTTATGACAGGTTATGATGTCTTGGTAATGTCAAGTTGTCAACAAAGGCATCTCAAACAAATAATGTCATATTTGCATTAAAAATGTCATAATTGAGCGAGTGACACTTAATGACAGTTGTCATAAACATGCATAAAAACCTCCTTCATATTCATGGCATGTGTCATGTAGCAAATAAGTAGTAAATAAATAGCAAATGTCGTCTCTTTGAAACTACCTACAGATTTAAAAAAAATTCAGTTGGCTAATTACAGGGCCTAACGTAACCCAACTGATGGAAATAAATAATAACTGAACTTGTAACAGTTTGGTTGCAAAGCACAATATTATGGTGAAATTAGATCTCGTGTTTGTTGACTTAAAACCGAATTATTATTGTATAAGCATAGCAAGCATCATAGCAAATAGGCTAACAAACGTAAGAGTTACCAACAATTAACATTAGCCCTTCATTCATGACAACATGGATACCGTAATCATATCACAGAGAGAACATAGTTGCATACCTTTATCTTTTGCTCGTTTCTCCTCTTCTAAATCATTTGTGTGATTTATATATATATATATATATATATATATATATATATATATATATATATATATATATATATATATATATATATACATTCAGTATTATACATACTATTTGATACTCAAGGTGGCGCTGTTATTTGACATTTCAATTTGATTAAGAAGCAACATGGAAGTAAACTATAAAAATGTGACAGGTGAACTGTGATTTCGCTATTGACATTCGGGTATACTACTGAAATTATTTTCATTTGTACATCTATAGACTCAATCAGTGCCTGAGAAAAAACATATGCATAATGCTTATGTGTAGCTTATGTGCAGCTTGTAGCTTGTGTGTTATGTGCAGCTCTGTGTGTTTGACAGCCTGTTGCGTCTCATGAAATTTCAGTTTGAAAACAATGAATCACATTCTATTATTTGTTGCATCATCTCTTTGATATATGAAAAACAAAACACCAAAATATAACAGAATATATTCTATTCTATTATCCTCTAATTGTCTCATAAAATGCTGGGCATTTTATAGATTTATTTGTGATAGATATGTGTTGGGTCGCTAAAGACCATATAGCCTATGTACTATATTCAAATATCCCAAAGACATACAACTTCTTGGTGTGAGGAAGAGACCGAAATGTAAATCAGTATTCACTGAAAATCTGTAGCTGACAAGTTGGATGGACTACTTTGTGCATGATGCTTCTGGTCATTTTTGGCTTGACAGCCAGTCCACATTCACTTTCATAGTATGGAAAAGAGCAGCTTGGACATTCTGCTGAAGTGTGTATTCCACACAAGAATGAAAGGTGATCTGTTGATCTGTTTCTCACCCACACATATCATATCACTTCTGAAGACATGGATTAAGCCACTGAAGTCTTATTGATTGCTTTTATGCAGCCTTTACAGTATGTGCTTTTTGGGGGCTTCAACATTTTGGCACCCATTCACTTGCATTGTATGGACCAACAGAGCTGAGATATTCTTCTGAAAATCTTAATTTGTGTTCTGCAGAAGAAGGAAGGTCATACACATCTGGGATGGCATGAGGGTGAGTAAATGATGAGAGAATTTTCATTTAAGCTCTTTAACAAGTTATATTGATTTAAGTCAACTCTTTAAACAACTTTCCCTCTGAAGTTGACCCAACTTAAAATGTAAGGCAGCATGAACACTTGGTTAAGTGGGAACAACAAGATTCTTCTAGTGATTACTAGCATACTAGAGCTTTAAGTGGGAACATTACATATAAAAAATAATATTTTTTTCTTTACTTTCCACACTACAAAGTGATCTATAAATAATGTTCTTATACTCTTTAACACAGAGTGAGCATTTAATATTTTTTTTATTTTTTATTTTTGGCCAAAAATATATTTTGCAACAATTGCAAAACCATAAAGGAGATCACTTGGGCAAGAAACTTCAAATAATAAATATTTGTTTATTTTTACTTTTGGTGCCCCATTATTAAGTTAATGTTTCGGGTTGTTTTACTTTAACTAGTTTTAACTAGTTTTTCTTGCAATATAATACATAACCTGGACAAGTTGCAGCACAGGTTAAACTTTCTGGTGTTTAAATAGTTATACACTGCTCTGCTATATTCTCTGAGTGCGTAGGCATGTTAAATTATAACCTCCTTCAGCATCTATTCAAAGCACTGACCAACATTTTACATTTATTATTAGTCTTTGCACATGTCAAAGACGATTAATGTTTAATACGATATGTAGAATACTAACCTTCTGCGAAGAAAACTTACAAAGAACATCAACAAAACTCCCCAAAACTCGTTTTGATGTTCCTATACAACTCATTCACCCTCAAAGGTCATTAAGCAATCCGATAAAGCTTGCTATCTCTGTCACTTGCATTCAACAGTTAGTAGACGCCCTCCGAGACACTAGAACAAAACCACTGGAACTGCAGTTCTGTGGCTTTCTTCAATCAATTCAAGTGGCTTGGAAGGAATGGCGGAAGACAAGGTGGAACTTCACAGCATGGAGAAAGCGTTGATGGATACGATGAAGGGTCATGCAGTGAGAGAGCCAAACCTATATGAGCGATTCTTTCAGCCGTGTATAGCTGAGCTGGTGGGGACAACTTTCTTTGTGTTCATCGGATGCGTCTCTGTCATAGAAAACGTGGAGGCTTTGGGCAGGCTGCAACCTGCATTGGTACATGGTCTTGCAGTGGCAGTACTGGTTGCATGTATGGCAGAGATCAGGTGAGAAAAACTGTATATATTTATATATTACAGTAATATATTTTGAAGGGCACAATGGGGCTAAAAGCACCCCTTACGGAAAATGTGCTCGGTCGCAAAGTGTTTCAAGATTTAAAAAATGCATTTCTTTTAATTCAGTGCTTATGGAGTGATTATTATATAATAATATTGGGTGGTTGTACTGATAAAAATCATTTTCACCCAACTTTTGCCACATTTTGTACAATTTTCAAAAGCTATTAAATGTTTCGTTTTTGCCCTCTCTTTGCATATTAAATTGATTATACTGTATATAGGGTGAATTACAGTAATCTGTGACTTTCTGAAATGTTATTTGAATGACACCCAAACTTCAGATCAACAAAAGAAACAGATTTATCACATGACAATCCAACTTGTATATTGTGATCTCAGCATGAGTCTTGCATATGATTGAGTGTCCCAGATGTCCCAGATGACCCTAATTCACCTTGGTGTATCTTTATTGTTTTAACTATACATTTGGAATACGTTTTTCCCTTGACACAGTGGATCACATTTCAATCCACCATTCACCATAGCTGTCTACCTCTGTGGTGGAATGGAGCTGAAGATGGTGGCACCGTACCTGGTCTCTCAATTTACTGGGGGTTTGCTTGGAGCAACCATGGCCAAAGTGAGTAATACTGGTTATAATCAGATTATATTGTCACTGACTATAATCAACTGTGTGAAATAAGGTAGTATAGGAGGATAGAATAGCATCCCCCATGAGGGAAACTGAGGCAGTAGGCATCAACTAGTCAAAACAATAAATGCACCACAATACAATACAAAAATACTGTAATCAAACTAAATGAAACATTACATGAAATAAGATTAACCCTTGTGCACTTATCAGTAGATAACCCTGTTCATCCCAAAACATTAAAAAAAACACACTAAAGTTATGCATTTACCTCTAAATGACTTGATTACTAATATAAAATAAGCACATTTTGTTATCTTTACTTTAATAGAAAAAAACTTGACAAGATTGTCAAAACATCAACATATGTTATGCATTATGAGTCTCTGGTGACATCATCATGAAATTACAACTATGGCCAGTAGATGGCCACATAAGCCAACAAACTTCAATATGCAAGTTTTGCGTTGGATATACAGTATATCTAGACATTGTAAAACTCAAAAAAAAAGTATTTGTAAAATTGTAGCATGCTTATGATCAAACCTGACCATGGTGTGCAGCTCTCACACCTACATGTAAACTTTCCCGCAGTGGCGTCAGAGAAAGACTTTGATCTTACATTGAAGTGTGCGTTCAGCATTGAGGATGTGTTATAGAGTCACCCCTTTATTTCTTGAGTGTGTAATTGTGTGTATTCTGTACTCCGGATGTTTTATGGTATGACCCATTGCTTTATGTGTGTGTGTTCTTCACAATAAATTAACGTTTTGTATTTGATTTATAGATATTTATTTGACAAATGTAAAAAAAAAAAATGCTCTGTGTTATAGTCTCACCCATTCATTTCATATAGCAGGTCAAATTTAACTCAAGTAAGCAGTATGAACAGGGGACTTTATGGTAAAACCACCTAGTCTCATCAAATCTAGTCCAGTTCTTTGTGTGCACAGGTGCCTAATTTAAAAGGTCACCAAGCTTTGTACTGCTAAGATTAATTAAACCATTATATATATATATATATATATATATATATATATATATATACACATATACATATATACATATATTAAAAAACATGATTCGTGTCAAAAATGAGCCAAACTGAGTCATTAGGGATAAAGTTACAGAGCACTGAAGGAAAGTACAAAATATATAGTTGTAAAATGGTGAATGCAAGAAGTTTTAGACCATTATTACATGCAACATTAACTTCATTTGTCACACACTGATGCATTTGTCACATTTCTCTTGGTTGATTTTCAGGGAATTACCTCAAACGAGAACTATGCCAAAGCTCAAGGTGCCGCATTTACAGTCCTCCAGGCGGATGACCAGGTTGTGAAGGCATTATTTGGAGAAATTGCTATGACGTGTCTAATTACTATGGTGGTGTTACTGGGCGCAGTTAATAACAGGAGCAAAAGTGCTTTGGTTCCATTTATGATTGGCTGCACTGTCATTATTAACGTGCTGGCAGGGTGAGTTGATTTATAAGGTGTCATAAATAATTAGCACAGAATCACATCTGCTTGCGTGCCACTTGGAAATGAAATGATTCTCTGGGGGTTCCAGGGGTGGCGTGTCTGGTACGTGTCTGAATCCTGCAAGAGCTTTGGGACCTGCAGTGCTGACCAACTACTGGACTCACCACTGGGTCTACTGGGTTGGACCCATTTCTGGTGGACTTATTGCTGCTGCATTAGTCAGGTAAGGCTCTCTTTATAGTGGATTGTAACACTACAGATCAGGCAACAAATCGTGCATTATAAAAGAGAATTCATGTCAAACAAGTGGGACCTTGTTAAAGGAATATTCCGGGTTCAATACAAGTTAAGCTCAATCAACAGCATTTGTGACATAATGTTGATTACCACAAAAAATACAATAAAATTGCGCAAAAATCGAGGTTCCAGTGAGGCACTTACAATGGATGTCAATGGGGCCAAATGGAGTATTTTATATTTCAGATTGACCCCCGTTCGCTTCCATTGTAAGTGCCGAACTGTAACCAAGATTTTTGAGAAAAGGAGGGACAAGTCAAAATGTATTTTTATGGTAAACCACATACAGTTTGCCACTAATGCTGTCAATTGAACTTAACTTTAATTCAGCTCAGAATATTTCTTGAACATCAACAGTTACTTCCTGTTGAAAAAATGAAGCTATAAGCTACTGCATATTTCAAATAATTGAGCTAAAAAACCTTTAACCATTTTCTCTTCCAGACTTTTACTTGGAGACAATAATATGCGCTTGCTGATGAAGTAACATTCAATACAGACTTTCCATTTCTATTGTGTCAATTCTACATTTTAGTTTCTTTAAGCTGCGCTAATGAGAACTCAACTGAACAGAGCGACACATCAACACTATGGTAAAATGTGTTAATTCACAACTGAGAATTTTATATGTTTTGTTATTACATTGTAGTTCAAATTTGTCTCTTTTTTTAAAAAAACCACATATTAAAGGGATAGTTCACCCAAAAAGGGAAAATTCTCTCATCCTTTACTCACCCTCGTGCTATTCCAATGTACTCATTTCTTTTTTCAGCAGAACACAAAAGAAGATTTTTAGAAGAATATCTCAGCTCTGTAGGTTCATACAATGCAAGTGAATGGTGACCAAAATGTTGACGCTCCAAAAGCAAATAAAGGCAGCATAAAAGTAATCCATACGACTCCACTGGTTAAATTAATATACTCAGAAGAAATATTATAGTTCATTATGTAAGTATTCTAGATATTTAAGTCAATAAATCTCCACTTTCACATTCTTTATCTTGTTTTTGGCGATTCACATTATTTGTGCACGTCGCCACCTACTGAGCAGGGAGGATAATTTATAGTAAAAAAGGACGTAAATATTGATCTGTTTCTCACCCACACCTTTCATATCACTTCTGAACACATGGATTAAACCACTGGAGACTTGTGGATTACTTTTATGCTGCCTTTATATGCTTTTTTGGAGCATTAATATTTTAGTACTCATTCACTTGCATTGTACTGACCTACAGAGCTGAAATATTCTTCTAAATATCTTCATTTGTGTTCTGAGGATGAAAGAAAGTCACACACCTCTGGGGTGGCATGAGGGTGAGTAAATGATGAAAGAATTTTCATTTTTGGCTGAACTATCCCTTTAATGGAGCAGTCTGCAAGCGTTATGAATTGGTGAAATAAATCCCACAGATAAAGCTTACTGCAAAGTGCATAGCTTGCATATGCATTAATGGTTATATATTGTGTCACTCTTGAGACACAGGGCACATGAAGATGTTATTCATATAAATAATGAGTTTACTGGAGTGCCTGATGACATTTTGTTCCCTGAATTCAAACTTCAATATTCATGACATGCATAAAGCCTCAAAGGGTGACAGTTGTGGAATAATAATGGTTTAATTCAATCCTGTAAATGCTGCACATTAATGTGAGAAGCATGGGAGAAAGGTCATGTACATGGGCACAGTAGTCCATTACATATTTTGATTTTGTGAAACATTTCATATTAAACATGTACATCAAATCAAATAAACCATATTAAATGTGTTTATTGTTTTGTTTATACATGCACATTGATATATTCCATGTGTTGACCAATCAGCATCATTAAAAGTCTACAATACAAATGTCTCTTTTATGAATGATTTTCACATGTTTGACAAGCCCAAAATGTGCTTATGTAGAATCACATGTTCAGATGTTGTAAATGACAACAAAACAACAAATGTTTGTGTTGTGTTTGAGGCTGTTAACAACTATGAGATGTTGTATGTCTCGGTGCATTACACCGGTTATACATCAACAGACTGATTTCGCTGAATGAGTGAATGACTAGTTAGAAGCACAGAGGCATGACACATTTTGGGAACCTTTAAAATCACCATGTCAAAGGTGATGACCCTGTCAAATCTGTCAGTCCATGTAATTCACCTTTTGGTAATAATTCAGTACACAGTGCTGTGGAAATTGTTTTCGATCTTCAAATAAGGTATAACATAAAACAAAGGCAACATGAATAAACACAAAATACAGTTTTCATATATATATATTGTTGTAGCAAAAATTTAGCCAACACCTTTATCACCCATGTGAAAAACTAACTTCCCCCTTAAATTTAATAGCTGGTTGTGCCAACTTTATCAGCAACAACTGCAACCAAACGCTTCAGATAACTGGAGATCTGTCTTTCACAACGCTGTGGGGGATATTGTGGCTCACTCTTCTGTGCAGAACTGCTTTAGTTCAGCCACACTGGAGGGTTTGAGCATGTACTGCCCGTTTAAGGTCCTGCCACAGCATCTCAATCTGGTTCAAGTCAGGACTTTGACTAGGCCACTCCAAAACTTTAATTTAGCTTCTTATGAGCCATTCAGAGGTGGACTTACTCATATGCTGTGGATCATTGTCTTGCTGCATATCCAGAAGCGTTTGAGCTTCAACTCATGGACTGATGACCGGACGTTCTCATTTAGAGAGCAGAATTCATGTTTCCCTCAAAGTCACGCTGAAGCAGCAAAGCATCCCCACACCATCACACCACCACCACGCTTGACCATCGGTATGATGTTCTCTTTGTGGGATTCTGTGTTTGATTCATGTCAGATGTAACGGGACCCCCGTCTTCCAAACAGCTCCACTTTCGACTCAGTCCACAGAACATTCTCCCAAAAGGTTTGAAGATCATCAAGGTGTGTTTTGGCAAAATCCAGACAAGCCTTAATGTTCTTCTGGGTTAGCAGTGGTTTGCGCCTCGCCACTCTTCCATGGATGCCACTTTTGGCCAGTGTCTTTCTAATAGTGGAGTCATGAACAGTGACCTTTATTGATGCGAGAGAGGCCTGCAGTTCCTTGGATGTTGTCCTTGGCTTTTTTAACTAAGGGGGCAAATATTTTTTCCACCCATGCCCAGTTGGTATTGGATAAATTTTTTGCTTCAATAAATAACATTAGCATTTAAAAACTGTATTTTTTGTTTTATGTTAGTTTTGTTTATTATTTTTTTTTAAACAATTTAGTATGAGATATAACAGAAGAAATCAGGATGGGGCATTATTGATATTGATAACACTTAAAAATCACTTTCAGTAACATGTCAGCAAACATGAAATAATGCTTAAGATATCAGTAGTACATGCACATTCAGATATGAAAATATATAATTGAAAATACACAGGGTTCGAAATGAGGGGGGTCTGGGGGGGTCCCGGACCCCCCATAAGTCATTAGGGACCCCCCATAAGAATTTTTTTTTGGATTTTGGGGGGTCCCCGACAAATATATTTTAACATTAAAAATGATTGTGAAAATTATAGGTCTTTAGTGAAGTTTTATATTTATAACAGTAATTAATTTATTTCCTAGCGCGAGGCAGCAATCAGGGCAGCTATTAGCCGAGTGATTTCCTATACAGCGTCACAGATTGTTGTTGTGGCGGCGCTCCCGCAGACACGTGACGTACTGTAGCTGAACGCGGCAAAACGAAACCTCCTGAATGAAAATCCTGTAAGTGTTTCGATTATGTTTATATTTCCATAATAATTGCTTATAGTAAAATATTAGGAGTTCGAGTTTCTATATCAAAAGTTGTATTAATTAGATACCAAGTGTAATGATTAGAAGAGTACGTTTGTCAACGTTTCTTGCTAGCTGTATGTGTATGAAGCCAAATGATCTGCCAGCTAACAGTAGACCTAGCAGCTAGACTAAGTTAGTTAATCAAAGCTATCTTAACAATCTAATTGTCCAGTCAGTGATTATGAAAGATAACCAGGACTTAATTCAAGTCTGTGAGTTGATTAAAGTGAATGTGATTTGAGCATGAATGAGTATGTACATGAGAGCTTGGTAAGCTATCTAGGAAGCTAATATTATTTTTCTTAATTTAGAATCCTGCATCATGGATAGCAAAAGAGGAAAAAGAAAGATCACCGACTTTTTTCAAGGGTAAATTGTGCTTATGTGATAACATGGCTGTTGTTGGGGGAAATTGTAGATATATTGGCCAACACTTATTATTCACAGATGTCTTCATTAAAATTAATTTAATATGTTTATTTTAATAATCAATAATTAATTTAATAAACATTTATATGCCAAATGTTTTACCATAATAATAGTAATTAAAACAATATTTTGCACTATAGAATACAGTTAAAAAGGCCAGCTCACAGCAGCTCAGCCCAGCCCAGCCCAATACAGCTCAGCTCAGTACAGCCAAGCACAGCACAGCTCAGCTCAGTACAGCCATAATGAGTACACCTGGTGGATTTAGAGTTAACTTCCTTGCTCAAGGACAGAATGACCTGTTATTCACTTTGTCATGTCAGGGATTAGATTTATAGAAGGTGCTGTAACTTTGTTGCTCCAGAGTTAGAGGGTTACCTGTTAGATTATAGCCACTTCTCCAGGCCCCACTAGCCCAAACCATGAAAAACATCCCAAGACCATTATCCCACCTTCAACATTGGTCCATATAATTTTGCCTACAGTATATAGTGTAGCAAGGTAGTCTTCAGAATTTTTAATAATTTAATATTTCAATTTTAGGGGACCCCCCAAGAGTCCTAAGTCATTTCGAACCCTGTACATGAATCGAAGGTTTCAACTGTTTAAATATTCATGACGTTGCGCAATATTTTAAGTTTGTTAGTAGCCATATATGTATATATATATATATATATATATATATAGGTAAAATGTGTTTTGTTTGTTAAAGTAATGACTAGTACTACAAAATAAATTCGCATTATTTTGTTTAGTTCATGCACGCGCACGGAGTGCGGCAACGAGCATCAGTCGCAAGCTCGTGCAATATCGAGCGGTCACGCAATCATTGTTCACGCTCCACGCAAACGGTAAAAAACGTTTAACATTAATTTATTTTTCCAAGTAAGGCGGCTGAGAAATGTTCTATCTATTTTTGAAAAATGGCCCAAAGAGTCTCCATCTTTAATTTAAAATTGTCAAATGAAACAATTAATTTTTTTTAACGTTTATGGCCTATTAAATCGATATACTGAGCATGAGTTTTTTTGTTTGTTGGCTTTTTGTTTGGTATTTAATTTTTAAGTACAAATCAAAGGCTATTGGTGAGACTGGGATTTTAGGAGTCAGGACCTGCTTCACTTCATTGCGACATCTTGTGGATTTCAGTGGACTGGATTTCCCCAAACATGCTTCACCTTCACAAGCGTCAGAATTCCCATTTCAGTCCTGCAGAATTCCCATTTCAGTCCTGCATGCTGATTTGAAATCACCCCGTTATTTTTAAACAAATGTCAGAATTTGCATTATTATTATTATTATTATTTATTTTTACAATATTGATTAAAAAAAAAAAACAAATCATTCATTTAATGATCCACGAATCATTTAAATAGTCAGATTTATTTTAGTTTATAATAAACCCAAGACAGCCAAACAACCTTGAGAATGACGTCAGTTCTTGAAATTTCAGACGGAATTTCTGTCACTTACGTGCTTTATATTTTATAAAACACATACGACAATGACACATAATGTTAATAATAACAGTAACAATATATTGATGTCTACAAATATAGTATAAAATAGGCTACTATAGGCACATTTTGCCAACTCTTCAGTCCATAAAACGCTGCATCGATAGACATGAACAAATGAATAAATGCGCACCGAGTGTCCCGCGGATTCAGTCCGAAAGAGGGTGGAAGGTTTCATATTTTCAATAATTGTCTGAATTTACTCGATAGTGAAAAAAGGCTCGAAGATACAAATACAACTGTATTATTAAATATTTTAAGCGACACATCTCTGTAAAAATGCGGACCTCTTGTTTACTGTAAACAGTTTATTTCGAGGTTAACGTGTAGGACATTTGTTTTCAGCTTCACCTCTAGACGAGCGGCATGTGTCAATGTGAAGGCACATTTGTGCATCTTTCAAGACCATTTTCTTATAGAAATATTTTAATAGATTTTTCTTTAACAGAGCACGTGAAATTAGTCAAATTTAAATGAATGAAAAATAAAATTATATATATATATATTAATAAAGAAAGAAAAAATATGCGTTCCTAAATCTGAAACGCTGGTGCCGTATATTTAGGCCTGGAATTCGGGTTAAAACTGGTTTAAATTTAAGTAAATATGCATCTTATTTCCTTGTTATTTTTTAAAGGATGTGCTTTAATAAAGACTACTTCTGTTTAGACCAAAAATATAGAAGATCTCACCAAAAAAAAGAACAACAAATCATATTTTCATAAAAGAGGGCCTAGATGTCCTCCAAAAAGGTGCATTAAGTAGAAATGATAATGTGTGTTAACAGCATCTATGCCAACATTCATTATAACGCTGAAGGCAGCAAGAAACAAATCAACTGGTGTACTTTACATACAATCTGGGAAATAGAAAAATACACTTCATTTTCATAGAAAATGTGAATAGAACTGTAGGCTAAACATAGACTAATATGTATACACACACACACACACACACACATATATATATATATATATATATATATATATACACTACCGTTCAAAAGTTTGGGGTCACTTGTCTGAAATGTTTCTCATGATCTTAAAAATCTTTTGATCTGAAGGTGTATGCTTAAAAGTTTGAAATTAACTTTGTAGACAAA
Source organism: Moxostoma hubbsi (assembly GCA_032164185.1). NCBI lineage: Eukaryota > Metazoa > Chordata > Actinopteri > Cypriniformes > Catostomidae > Moxostoma > Moxostoma hubbsi. The sequence continues at coordinate 34,327,547 of JAVLUX010000024.1, read as the reverse complement.
ATATTATTCTGCCAAAACATATACATTTATTTAATTACAAATCTAAA
>JAVLUX010000024.1:34302500-34322500 GCA_032164185.1 Moxostoma hubbsi | reverse complement strand
GGCTATCAAACCAAGTTTTTTCTTTATGAAATGTATATATAACTTACATGATCAAATAAGAAATATGTTTCCTTCCTCCTCATGTGTAAACCTAATTTTTTAACTTTGAAATTGGGACACGACCCCTAATCTCTATTTTCACCAATCACTCTTATTTTATTAGAGCGATTCATTCGATTTTTACGTTTTTTTTTGTTTGTTTGTTTTTTGTGCGTAATTTGTTTCGTTTCGATGAATTCAGAATTTCCCTGGTTTCATATTATTATTGTTGTCGGTGTGACGAATATAAATAAACAGCCGTAACTTCCGTTTTATACGATTTTATTAAGGACATATCCTAGTTTTTGTCTAATCAAGTCCGAATTGTTATCGAAAAAATATAATAAATTATATTAATAACACAAATAGTGGTTAAACAATTGGTTGATTTGCCGATATAATAGATTCGGGCTAGCGATGGTTTGATGATTAAAGGTAAACTATGATTATTTAGGCTATAATAATTATTATTATTATATTTACATATCATATAATTATATATATATATATACACACACACTACAGGTCAGAACTTCTGAAACGCTTGACTGAAATGTTTCTCATGATCTTAAAAATCTTTTGATCTGAAGGCGTATGCTGAAATGTTTGATGCTAAATGCCGCCATATTAATTTATTTCGTTATATAACGAAAATTTGATTAAAAACAGTTTTTGAAATTAATGACTTGGACCAAATAATAAAGAAAAGCAATAAGTGCCCAACATAGCTACTGTTTAAAAGCATCCCAGACTGAAACCTCAAGAAGCTGCTGGAGAAAATGTCACGAGTACATTTCTATAAATTCAGGCAAAGGATGATCTACTGTGAAGATGCTCAAATATAACACAGTTTTTTTTTTTCTTTTCACATTCACAGCTATGCGGGTGCAGGCACCACCATTTTAGATTTTGTTTAGTAACAACATAATTCACATATTTCCATGTATGTTCTTCTACAGTTTTGATGACTTTACTATTATTCTAAAATGTGAAAAAAAGAAAATATATATATAATAAAGAACTTTTTACTGGTAGTGTGTATATATATATATATATATATATATATATATATATATATATATATATATATATATATATATATATATATATATATATATATATATATATATATCATTTGTTAAATCCAAATTGGCCAATATTATTTTAAAAACATTGATCTAAATATTTGGCAAAACACAAGACAATAGGATTTAAACTTATATAAAAAAACAAGGAAATGTGATGAAGCTGCGTTAAGTTTTATAAGTGGTTCATTTCACCGAGTCTCTAAAGACTCAAATTAGTCACTAATAATTGTGATTCTTTTATTCTTTTAATTAAAGCTCAAATGAAGAGGAGCAAATAGAGTTGACGGAAAGGCAAAGAGAGGAAAGTGATACGCATTTACGAACACAAAGAAAAACCTTTCTTGAATATTTATTTGTATTTCTATTAAAATGAGCTATATCGTTTCAATCGCTGGAAGTTCAAGCACCGTCAGAAGATCATAACAAACAATCACATAAGGCAGACACGCATTGTTCATATATATATATATATACCATGCGTAGATATTTATTTATTTATTTGTGTGTGTGTGTGTGTGTGTGTGTGTGTGTGTGTGTGTGTGTGTGTAGTCGTTAAAAAAAAATAATATTACAGCAACTGATTATATATAGCCTAAAGTACCTGCAAAAGTTGTCTCAGATTACACGACGTGCACAGTGTGAAAATGTCACCAATGTACAGTACAATTGCCCATCGTTGTAAAACGCATCGATAATGTCTTTTTCCCCCTTCCAAATTAACCTTCACTCCATTCCTAACTCTATTGAACTATTTTTATCTGTTTGCTCATTCCGAATGACACGTCGTTTCTAGGAAACTGGTCGCAGAGATAAGAAATAGAAAACACATAAATAGCACGAATCGAGCTGCACGTAGACAACTCCAAGTACTATTTCTGAACGGGAAACAGGTTTGCAGTTTTATCTCTCTCTGTAAAACAAGCGAATTATTATTTATCGTTGGTACAGAATTATGGGGCAGAATTGTGACGCCTCGCAGTGCGTCATAATGGCATCCGTCTCACAACAGCGCAGTTCGAATGTGGATCCAGTGTTGTGATTGGTTGCCGTGTTCCTACCGACACCTTGTTAAAATCACGAGCACGTGCGCTCTGTTAAAGATCTTCATGACGTTGTAAAAACATTTAGCTGCCCGACCTAGTCAGATGACCCACCTGCATATAGACTTTAGACTTGTACTATCCACTTTAGAAAGAGTAATGGTTTCAATTTTCATATAGAATATATTTTATCGAAACCATCCTTTTTTATGGTCTGTATAAAAAAAAAAAAAAGCACTTAAAAAGTTCACCTAAAAATAAAAACATCTCTCATCATTTTCTCACCAACACAAATTATGACTTTTAGAAGAATATCTCCGCTCTGTAGGTCCATACATTGTAAGTGAATGGTGGCCAGAACTTTGAAGCTCCAAAAGCACATAAATACAGCATAAAAGTAATCTATAAGTCTCAATTGGTTTAATCTATGATATGCGAGGTGTGTGAGAGAAACAGATCAACATTTAAATCCTTTTTTCCTATAAATCTCCACCTTTGACCAGCCCCCGAATATGCATGGAGAATGCAAATCGCCCCAAAAAAAAAAAAAGAAGAAAAAGAAGCTGATGATTTTGTAGATTTCTAGAAAAAAATGACTTAAATTTTGAACTGTTTCTCACCCACACCTACCATATCACTTCTGAAGACATGGATTAAACCTCTAGAGTTGTTTGGGTTGCTTTTATGCTGCCTTTATGTGCTTTTTGGAGCTTCAAAGTTCTGGCCATCATTCAGTTGCATTGTATGGACCTACAGAGCTGATATATTCTTCAAAAATATTAGTTTGTGTTTAGCAGAAGAAAGAAAGTCATGCACATCTGGCATGAGGGTGAGTAAATGGTGAGATTTGTACATTTTTGGGTGAACTATCCCTTTAATCAGTTAATTGATTTAATTGAACATGGTACTGCAGCATTTCCAAATTTTTAGTCACAACTCTGACCCTTCATTTTAAACTAAGCAAAACAGTCTGCATAACAGTATTGGGTCGTGCATACGTCAGTAGAAAGAATGTCAAATGTCAAAATAAAATGACTAAATTACTAGAGGTACTAACAAACATTTACATTGGCCAAACGTTTAGGATTCTTGCAGTTTTGCCTCTCTGATTGCACTCCACCAGAGAAAATAATGTCAATCCCCTCAAATATTGAAGCATAATAAAGCAAAATGTAAATTGCACAATCACAAATTCTAAAACAATTTTTTTAATTGTTTTTTTTATTAAAATTAAACAGTGTAATATAGATTTAAGAAACATTTTCAAATGACAGTTTATGCATTAAATGCATATTTTACACATACAAAATAGCTTTAACCTTGATGGCATTATTGTGTCATCTGTACATTACACATCTCAACGTGTATTGACAGCGAATACATGCTAAAGCTATTGAATGACACTGTCCAGTGCGAGCATCAATCCTATTATGTCATACAGTAACCAAACATTTTAAACTGTTTGCATGTTATGATGATATCCAATCAATGCTGTTATGGAGTCATTCTGCAATATAAATGTGGCCTTTATTGGATTTTTACTGAGTTCAATATCAAAACATTTCCAAGAGATGATAAAGTGCAACTTAAACGTCTTACGGGTAGGGAACATCAAACAATCCAGTTGTTTATCTAGAATTGCACAAGGAAGACCTCACAGGTCAACGGTGGGTATTCATATACTGTACATTTCTGATGACAAGCAAGATTAATAGATTATATGTACTGAAAATGTCTTAAATCCCAAACAATCGGAGAATAATTCTGTCCTTACTTTTGTAACAGATGATTTAAGGTATGTTGATTCACAATGTCCATTTAAATCAAACTATCCAATTGTCATGGGCATTTAACATTAAAGGAATATTCCGGGTTCAACACAAGTTCAGCTCAGTCGACATCATTTGTGGCATAATATTGATCACCAATAAAACTTATTTCGACTTGTGCCTTGGTAGGTAACAGGGAGGCACTTACAATGGAAGTGAATGGGGGCCAATATGTAAACATTAAAATACTCACTATAAGTATAATACTTAAATACTTTAAAAGTATAGTTATAAGATATAAACAATATGCAAGTAAATATGATTTTAGTGTGATAAAATCGCTAACTAACCTTTTCATTTTAAAGTTATATCCAATTTTACAACTTCGTTGCCGTGACAACATAACGCCATAAATCCTAAATACCTAAAACAACTGTAAAAACGACAATTTTAGCTCAAGAATGAATGTAAGGACTTCACATTTCTGCCTTTAAACCCTCCAAAATGTGTCCCTATTCACTTCCATTGTTAGTGTCCCTCTGTAACCTAAATTTGAGCTTTTTTCATGCATTTAATTCTGTCGATTGAGCTTAACTTGCATTGAACTGGGAATATTCCTTTAAGCTTCACTGGGGAAGAGAAATCGACCCCTGAAAGTTCGGACGTTTCGTGGCCAGCCCACCGGGAAAAGTCCCGGTTCTCCTTATGGCCAGTCCGCCACTGGTGCTCTCTCCATTAGGCAGCTATTTACTCAGATCGGTAAAAATTCATAACAATCCAAAGCTTTATACAAGGCATTGAACACTGTACATGTATGTGGCTTCAAATTCACTTTCCTTGGAATTACCCTGAAACTACCGACCATCTCACTTTTATCCATTACAAAACACATTCAGTCTAAACAAATAAACCCTACATATATATCGTTTCCTTATTATAATTATACAATTATATTTATATATATATATATATATAAATGGTTTATTTGCTTTAATAAACATGTAAATATGTCTTCAGGAATGGCTATAATCAGTGCATTTGATACGCATCCATTTTGAGCAGGTTCATCCAATGAACTTTCATTGTCCTGGAACGTATTCCTTAAAGGTCACGGTTAAGCAATTCGTTGTGATGTCCGTGATTATGACATTTCCCACAAATGGTTTAAAATGATTGTCCGTGTTCGGAGCCTTCTTTCGGCTTTCTGGAACCTTGTCCATTGCAGAGGGAACATCTGTTTGAGACGGTTTCGGAGTTCTTGTTGGACCACAGCTTAAGTCAATGGGCTCTTCGAGAATTGTGTCGGTAAAGTCATAACTACAACTTCTGCTGGTTTGCCAGCCCCTGTAATGTAAGTTTATAGGTTCTGTCTGAGGGGACGAGATAACTGTACTTGGTGCACTGATGCTCCTCTGACAGAAGAACTGCTTACAACCTCTTTCGTCCTCACCGGGTTCAGAAAGCGTCCGCTTACGGTGACTGAGATCGGTGTCCGTGTGGTACGGTGCAGGCTTCTCCGCTATCAAGGATGAGGAGTTCTGTTGATCTTTACATAGTTCCATCTGATCGGTTACCGTGTCCTCTATTTCGTCTGTCCGCATAGGCTTAGCCTTTGGAAGTTCAAACGTTTCACGGACCTCTTTATGAAAACACTCACTAGCAGGAGAAACTTTGCAGTTGTTCTCAATAGAACCATTCTTATGACCCTCTGCTTGATCTAATGTGTCACCATCAGACCGATTGCATGCGTGATTCGTCACTGATTCCTCTTGCTGTTGTGCTTTTTCCACTTCAGAAGCATCCCTGTTTTTAACTCTCGATGAATGCACACCATTGTCCATGTATTTGCTCATCACGATGACGATTCGGCCGTTTTTGTTTTTATTCTTGATGATTTTCATCTTACTGCGGAGGCTGTTCGGAAGCACAAACTCTTTAGAACTCGTCTTAAGTGCCCGCTCTGCTTTGTTGGCATTATCCGGCAGTCCTTTAGGCTCAACGGACTGATCCTTCACTTTGCTCAGGCAGCCAGAGTCTTTGTTGCGTATCCACTTCTGTTGCAGGGCTGGAGGGAGGTTCCAGCCTTTGTTGGAAGGATCTTGACCCTTGGCCTCTTTGGGTCCTGTGAGCTGTGTGTCATACATCTTAGGGTCTGGCTGGTAATGATGATGCTTTTTGCTATTTAGCTGGTAGAAGTGTTTCTTTTTCCCACGGATGTGTGCTTCGGCCGGTATCTCCTTGCAGCTGGGCAGGTACTGATGGTGTTTTTTACTGTTCATCTGGTAGTGCTGCGGCCGTGGTCGGTGGATCTGAAGTGAGTCCACTTTGGGCTGGTTCTCTTCGTCTAATGACGTGTCCTGAAGACCACCTATGATGCTGGATGTGCGAGCAAAGGCAGGTAGCTGGAACAACAACAAAGCATTTTTTTGAACATCTCACATGAACTGACAGTTCAACATGTGTTCATTATTTTACAACACCCTAACTTTACTCTAGGTTTGTCATTCATTTTTTGAAGATAAAACGGTAAAAATATTCAATAGAAATCCATAACAGTCACCATGAATGATTTGTCCATGGCACAAGCATTAGTAACCTCAGTACATTAAGCGACGTGCAGACAGAAAGGAGCCATCGGCAAACATAATTAAAGTGGAAATGCTCCCGTGCACAAATAGAGCACAAGAATGAACTCCGTCATAAAAAAGAAATATGCATTTGCAAAATATTACCAACGTAGACACTGGCTGATAGGAAGCTATCAGCACAATTTCCATGCATGTTCTTACAGCGAATATGCTTAATAAGCCAACAATGTATGTGGTCATGTAAATGCATTAAACAGCTTTCCTTTATCTGTGTACGGTCATAAATGGCTTAAGAAAAAAGCATCAAGATGGGTAGATTTTTGCCCATTACTCCCATTTTGCGTTGCATGTAAACACCTTTACTGGCTTATCCAATGCGTGCATGTATAATATTCAATAATCTGATTCTTTGGGAGTTATCAGCATATTGCTGTGCATGTAAACGGGCTCAACACATGATGTACCTGGACCAGGGTGTGCTTGGGTTTGGGCCCTCTTTTGCGATATCCCACCAACTGCTCTTGTCTCTCTCTGAAAACAACGCAAAACAGGTATAATAAATCTACAGGTTTCAGTACTAATGGTTAGACATTGAATTTGACACAATGCATTTTATATATATTGTGTATATTAAACAATATACAATTGAAATTGCTCTAGATATTGGTCATACTCAGAGCACAAGTCAAGAGCTAAAATCTTATAAGGAATATTATGAAAGGAATATTCCAGGTTCAATACACGTTAAGCTCAATCGACAGCATTTGTGGCATAATGCTGATTACCCAAAAACATTTAAAAAATTGTATTTCGATTTTTGTTCCTAATTTTCACACATTAAAAAAAAAAGCAAAAATCTGGGTTATATTGAGGCACTTACAGTGGAAGTGAATGGGGCCAATCTCCAAGTGTTAAAATAGTCACGGTTTCATTTACTTTTTTTCTCCCCAATTTGGCATGCCCAATTCCCAATGACCTCTAAGTCCTTATAGTGGCGTAGTGACTCGCCACAAACCGGGTGGCGGAGGACAAATCTCAGTTGCCTCCACGTCTGAGACCATCAATCCTTGCATCTCATCACGTGGCTTGTAGAGCGCGTTACCACGGAGACCTAGCGTGTGTGGAGGCTTCACGCTATTCTCCGTTGCATCCACGCACAACTCACCACACACCCCACTGAGAGCGAATAACATTATAGCGACCACGAGTAGGTTAACCCAACGTGACTCTACCCACCCTAAGAATCGGGCCAATTGGTTGCTTAGGAAGCCTGACTGGAGTCACTCATCACGCCCTGGATTCAAACGTGTGACTCCAGGTGTGATATAGTCAGCGTCTTTGCTTGCTGAGCTACCCAGGGCCACAAAATACTCAATGTTTCAAAATTATAGCCACAAGATGTAAACAATATTTGTATTAACATTATTTTAGAGTGATAAAATCCCTTACTAACCTCCAAAAATTGGCCCATTCACCTCAATTGTAACCTCTCTTTGATCACCAAGTTACAACACAAAACAAGGGCGCAGTGGGTACCATGACACATGTCTAGACAGCAACGTCCAGAGCAACAAAACCTTAAAGTACAACCCAACAGGCATCTTGGGAAATCGGCAATCGAATTGTTTTCCAAGAGATTCTAGAATGCTTTGATCTTTTTTTCTACTTCTAACTTCTGAAAGGAACAGTGAGATCAGAGGAGTGTGTTAATATCACAAGACCATTGAAAGAGTAGATTAGATCATAAACAAGAGTTTCGAAGCCATTTCCACTTGTGAGCGCTGCTAATGCAGTATGTCATACGTATGTGTCCATATCTCCAAAAACAATGCTTTATGATCGAAATTTGTTTTCTATAGCTTGTTCCTCTGAGTAGGCCTGCTTCCCTAGAACTGTCTTCAGAGTTGAAGTAAACAATCATGGGTCTATACAATGCTACATCCATTTAGTATGACTTGCAGTAGTAACAGCAATGGGGTGTTTCCAAAATGGATAAAAGGCAAGCATCAAGAGAGGCTTTGTACTGAGACCTGACCCATGGGGCAACAATTAATCTTCAGCTCTGGAGCGCTAGAGGACAAGAGGTGACTGTGCATGGAGTTAGCCCCGCCTCCCATGACCATATATGGTCATCACCACAAGTCCAGTTATTCGTTCTCCATCTCACCTGTTTTGGAAAGCGACAAGAAGCCTCGGGTCCAAAATGTTCTCCTCGGGTTCCCATGTGTTATATCTGTAATATTAGGGAAGGTATAGTTAATCATGCAAAACAACCCTTACTGTGATATTGTATCGCAAACAGGTAAAGCAGTTTGCTATGAAAGCGTTCATAACATTGGTGGCGTTCTGATTATGAAAACAATTAAATATATATATAGGCCTATATAAGCGGAACGCTTAACGTCGAAATTCGGGAAAGCAATTTTGGAAAGGTTATTATTTTTGCACTTACTTAAACTGACTGAATGGTGGCCATCGTGCACTATTATTATACTTCTTTTCATGCCAAACCCCACATAAATACAGCAATGCATGAATCAAATAAAATGCCACATCGTGACAAAACGATCTTCACACGCTAAAATTCGTGATGGAATCCGTAAAAACACGCGCGCGCCTCTCTCCAGCTCTCGCGCCCAGTGCCATGTAGGGTATGCAACCCGACTTTCAAATCCCAACACTGAACGTTAATCAGCTTTAATGTGTCTACAAAAAGGGAATATAAAGACTTACTTGGCTGACCATCCTCGCCACTTCACCAGATATTCGATTCTGCCCTGAAAATCGATGAAAACGGGCATGAGAACAACACCAATACCCTCCTCACCATTTACGGCAGTTCTTTTTTGCGCCAGTTTTACCTTCCGTAGTCGCTTCTTCTCGATGCCCTCCACCGCGAAGACATGCTCCCCGACGGCAGGTAGATCCATTCTCTCTCCGCCTCGCGTTTGAAGCGATTTTACACGTCAAATCTACGATGCAATGGTTTACTGTCTCTATATCGCTTCGCGTTCTGCCACCGCTGTCGCCAAAGATGAATTTGTCCCTCACCCCTCCTCCTCCTGCCCCCCTCTCTCTCTCCCTCTGACTATTGCTCACGTTAAGCGGTGGGCACGAGAAAAACTTACTGGTGGTGCTACTACAGAAAATAGTTCATGCAATAAAAGCAAAGACAGGCGCGTGACGTCAGCGCGCGAGGAGGAGGAGGTGGAAAACTATGGCAAATACTGAATGTAAAGCTGTGGTGGGTGTAAACAGTGTTTTGTTGCAGTAACTAGAATTTGGAAATATGCATGAATATTGAACGGATTGCTTCGGTTAATAAAGCCCACATCTATCTGTCTGTCTGTCTGTTTGTCTGTCTGTCTGTCTGTCTGTCTATCTATCTATCTATCTATCTATCTATCTATCTATCTATCTATCTATCTATCTATCTATCTATCTGTCTGTCTGTCTGTCTGTCTGTCTGTCTGTCTGTCAGTGTGTATGTATCTGTCTGTCTGTCAGTTTGTATGTATCTGTCTGTCTGTGTCTATTTATCTGTCTGTCTGTCTGTCTATCTATCTGTCTGTATGTCTGTCTGTATGTGTGTGTATCTAGTCTGTCTTTCTGTATGTCTGTCTGTCTGTGTCTATTTATCTGTCTGTCTATTTATCTATCTGTCTGTCTGTCTGTCAGTGTGTATGTATCTGTCTGTCTGTCTGTCTGTCAGTGTGTATGTATCTGTCTGTCTGTGTCTATTTATCTGTCTGTCTATCTATCTATCTGTCTGTCTGTCTGTGTGTGTGTGTGTGTATGTCTATTTATTTCTCTGTCTGTCAGTGTGTATGTATCTGTCTGTCTGTGTCTATTTATCTATCTGTCTGTCTGTCTCTCTGTCTGTCAGTGTGTATGTGTCTGTCTGTGTCTATTTATCTGTCTGTCTATCTAGCCTGTCTGTCTGTGTTTGTGTATCTGTCTGTCTGTCTATATATCTGTCTGTCTGTGTGTGTCTATCTATCTATTTATCTGTCTGTCTCTGACTGACTGTCTATCTATCTATCTGTCTGTCTGTCTGTCTGTCTGTGTATATCGATCTATTTATCTGTCTGTCTGTCTGTCTGTCTGTCTGTGTCTGTCTGTCTGTCTGTCTATCTGTGTATATCGATCTATTTATCTGTCTGTCTGTGTGTGTGTGTATCTGTCTGTCTGTCTGTGTATATCGATCTATTTATCTGTCTGTCTGTGTGTGTGTGTGTGTGTCTGTCTGTGTGTGTCTATCTGTTTATCTGTCTGTCTGTCTGTCTGTCTGTCTGTGTATATCGATCTATTTATCTGTCTGTCTGTCTGTGTGTGTGTGTGTGTGTGTGTGTGTGTCTGTCTGTCTGTCTATCTGTGTATATCGATCTATTTATCTGTCTGTCTGTGTGTGTGTGTGTATCTGTCTGTCTGTCTGTGTATATCGATCTATTTATCTGTCTGTCTGTGTGTGTGTGTGTGTGTGTGTGTGTGTGTCTGTCTGTGTGTGTCTATCTGTTTATCTGTCTGTCTGTCTGTCTGTCGGTCTATCTATCTATTAGGGATGCACCGAAATTTCGGCAGCCAAAAAAATCATGCATTTAATGACCAAAGAGTTGCATATTTACAATCCATATAATGTTTTCTCTTCATCCTCAGACACTTGCGTGCTTATAACCTGAACTGAATCGAAAAAAAACAAGTCCCAAATAAATTACTAGTATTTGGTCTCACGTTATTTCCCCATAAATGTACCACATAGCAACAAAACACACACCTGTACCCCTCAAAACCTGTTCATCAAATGATGTTTTCTATTTGCTAAATCATGTTCACATTAGCGGTAAATGAATCGCTCGGTTCGATTGTTCGCGCGCTCGGTTCAGTTTAGCGGCAGTGAATGAATCGCACATCTTAACATCGTTATAGGCTTAATGCTATTTCAACGTATATGTGCTGCCTTATAAACCTTTCTGCAAAATATAAAAAATGCTCTTTTTCGCGTAACGAAATCGCGACGTTTAACTAAGAGTGACAATAACATGCTATCGCGGTGGAGTTTAAATCGCGTCCCTAAAACGCAATAAGTGAGGTACATCAATAATAAGATGTTATCTTAACATTAAATATGGCCAGCGAATAAAATACAGCAACTAAAGGGTTAAAACGAGGTTGAGGCGCCAACAGCCGACTAATCTCCATATATGGCAATGAAAGAGAAATGGCAAAATATATCGGGTTCCTGCGTTTTGATTGACATTTCTTACGTGCAAATCGAAATATTTGCGCAATAAGCTGTATAATACGACATATATGGACGGAAAGTGTTTGTGCATGAAGCCAAAATGATCGTCGTTTTGTGCTGCATTAGTATTGACGGGAATACGCCCTGCTGCCGTGAAACGGAGACAAGAAAACTGGTTAAAATAGCCTTTCTGTTAACCACGGGGATTGATATCCCCACACCTGCTCAATCTCTATGACGTCTATTTGCAGTTGAATGCATAAGAACCCGCCGCCGTTCAAATGTCTTTATATAGTTCAACAAATAATAACTCCACGTGCAACATTCAGCAGCACTGTGCATTAGCCATAACAGTAATTGACAGTGCCTGATTTGCAAAGCACTGATCTGGAATGCAAAACAATTCATAAGGGCTGCTCACCTTCATCACACAAGCCAATCTTTATCTAGTTCAATGCAGTTTAACTGTACAAGCTTAAGAGTGTGACTCAATCTGCAAGTGTATTCTCTCAGTTAAAGCAGCTAAACTCCCTCCAAGCTCTTCATTACAGACCAGAATGCTTCATGTTCATGAGATAAGTAGTGGCTTGGATAATGCATGATAATGACAATGACCTTAACCATTGAGAGCACTGGTAGTAATGGGGCTCATGATTGGCAGCAAAAGACAGTTGACTGCATGGCAAATCTTTCAGAGCATTTCCATGTATGGAAACTCGTTCACAGGAAACCCAAAATAGGGGTCCCACTTATTCAGTGCCAAGCGCCAAAGAAAGAAAGGGTTTGAAAGAGAGAGAGAGATAGAGAGATAGAGATAGAGAGCTATGTGTGCCAGACTATAAGTGTAGCCTCCATTGCCCAATCAAGCGTTGCATTTATCTCATTATAAAGGGTCCCGCAAGAGGATTGGATTGGCTGGAAGGTAATAGAAAATGTAAAGAGGGGCCTACAGGCATTTTAGTTGAGCTCAGTGGCAGCTCATTAAGTCCCAGTATCCAAATGAGCTAATAACAAAACTGCACGCAACATGACAGAAAGATACATTTCGAAAAAGTTCTTATAAGCTATCTTTACAAGTGCTTTTTAAAATGCTGCATAGCACATTTTGTGCAGCTCGGCGCACCCAAAAAAATTAAGATTCAATCATTTACTCACCCTCATGCCATTCCAAATCCACGACTTTCTCTCTTCTGTGAAATGCAAAAGGGTGTCAGGTAGAATGACAGTCTCAGTCGCCATTTACTTTCATGGTATGGACAAAAGATGCAGTAAAAGTGAATGGTGACTGAGGCTGTCAGTCCCTAATATTGTCTAAAATCTTCACTGAAGAAAGAAAGTCTTATGGGTTATGAACAACATAAGGGTGAGTCACATTTTGCCAGTCGGTAGGAATGTGATTGCGTTAGAAAATAACTTCCTACATCATTTTATTTGGTTTAAATGTATTCATAGCTGTGCGAAACATTCAGATATTGCATGCATCCAAAACGAGTCCCACCTCATTTTCTCGCAGCATTGCAAGTTTCATGTTCTCAATTATTTTTCAATTATTGCATAATTGTTGCAATAATCCAGAGTGCCTCTCTTCATTTTCTGGTTGCATTTTAATCCAGTCTTTAATTAAATTTATATAGACTCTCTGTACGTAATTGTCATGCACATTGCTGGTAGGAGTGTCTGCTCATCATCAGAATGTACCCATGGCGCGATGCCTCTACCCCCAGAGCAGACGAAGGGGGTTGGGATTGTCGGTTGAGGGGGAGGGGGTCCGAAAACAGACAGCGAAGTTCCCCAGGGTGCAAAAGGGATCCAGTACTGCAGTGGCTGAGCTGTCAATACTATATTAAGCACTGAGGCATGCTCTCCACATCCATCTTTGCTCTGAAATGCTGTATTCTGTATTAAACACATACAAAGAGCCGAGACAGCAGCATATGTGCTGGGCAATGAAGGCTTTGATCATGATGGTCATTTTGATTCTGCATAAAGGTTTGTATGGGAAATGATTTCCCTACATGCTCTGCTTGTGATTCTGCCCATCCACTGTAAAAACAAAAGGAAACCTGGTTGAATTTACGGTAAATAAACTGGCAGCTGTGGTTGTGAGAAGCTAACTGTAAAAAATACTGTGACCTTGTTTTTAGGCATTACTTTGGTAACTTTGATGCCTGTATGTTTTAGAGTTCACTACTGTATGTATAATTAAATGATGTAATGTTAATATACCAACCTACTGGAACTACACAAATCAGCTTTGTATTTTAAATGTAATGTTAATCACTACAACACAGGTTGAAAAACAAAAGGCCACATGGTGACACATTTATTGGCAATGGTCAATTAATATGTGTAGAAAGTGTCCCATACACAAACACAAACATCATCAGGGTAACACTAAAATAATACAATAAACAATAACTAAACAACATTAAATGTAACATAAAACACCCCAAAGTACATAACTGATATAAAAAAAATTATAAGTAACATATATATATATATATATATATATATATATATATATATATATATATATATATATGTATATATTTCAATGAAATGGTATGGGTCACGCAGGGACTTCTGGGAATGGCCATTTTTTTTAAATGTAATTTTAAATATATTTACGGTAAAAGTATATGTATTGTCATGTTAGATATGATAAACAATTTCTATATGGTAAATTATACTTTTATATATATTTTATATTTAATATTTTAATATTTTATATATTGTCACTTAGTAAACTGTTTTTTTACTGTAGTATTTCAGTAGAAATTACAATCAAGTTTTAAAGTGTGGGAGCACTCAATTTTTTACCGTAATTTAAACAATAATTTACTGTAAAAAAACAAACATTTATTGTCTTTTTAAATATAATGTACATTTTCACCAATAACTATGTGTTAATTCACACTTTTCTAAATATTTTGTTTTGCGGTATTTTACAGTACTTTACCGTAGTAGCCTATATTTACATTCATTTTCTGCTAAAATCACAAACATGTTTTACTGTGTGGGAGCACCCAATTTTTCACCATTATTTTCACCATCATATTTTACTGTAAAATAAATAGTCTTAACCGTAATACACATTTTCACCAACTACTAAGGAAAAAACACTTCATACATACCTGTACTTGTTTTGTCAACATTTTATTCTTATTTTCTTTATTATTATATTTGTTCTGAAATCAAATAAAATGTTCACTGTACATTGTAAGGTTACCAGTTAACAGTTAACATTAACTGTCCCACATTTACATTCTGTTTCCATTAAAATTACATACATTTATTATACAGATCACAACTGAGATCACAGTTGTTTCTCCAAGTCGGCAATGGAGACTCTTTAAATCTGTTTGACCCCAGTAATTTCGCATTTCTCCTCAAGCGTTTCTGAAGTGTTCTCAGAACTGTGCTCAGATTTGCCAAGACACTGAAGTCAAATGTCAGAGATTCAATACGATCTCAAACTCATCCAAGATCAAATGATCTCTGCTTTGCTAGCCACAGTAATTGTGTGCCTTTATAGTCTTACTCATTGTCTCATTTGCTTCCATTTTCATTTGTCCCAAGGAAGTTTTGGATAAGTATCAAAAATGGATAAGCTTCGAAGGAGCAACCTTTGAGTAATGAAAAATTCCCCTGGGCGATGCCATGCAAATCAAGACTGGCATATGCTTTTATTTTTTATGAGTTGTCTTCCCCTTCCTCTGTAGCTTCTCTCGGGAAAGTCTATTTGACTGTTTCCCTTTCATTTTAATTCTCATTTACCTGGCAGCGAAGCTTAAGGTACCCTTCTTCTGCCACAGCCTTGACAATAGACTCTCTGGTCTCAGGGTCAATGAAACTATTTCACACAGCAACCTTGAGTTCCTGGTGCCCTATAACCATATCACAAGCTGATGTTACAGCGTAGTGTATTCATTTGAGCACACGAAACCAATCACACACACGGTCGTGGAAATGCCAGGGAAGGGGCCTGCATGGGTGGGGAAGATGAAACATATTAAAAAAGAATATCTCGAACAAACGTTGATAGGATAAATGGACAATGCAATGCACTTTAATGTGGTGCTCGATCTATATGGAAATGCAGGAGTGTTGGAATCCTTCTCACCGCTTCCAGGGAATGCTGAGTAGCCTGTGTTGTGATGGGGGGGGGGGGGGGGGGGGGGGGGGGGGGGGGTCGTTGTTTCAAACTGTGATTTAAAAGATAGAACTGTACGGAATTGCATTGAAGAATGTGGAATTTGGAATTGTTTATGAAAAACAGTTTGCCCAAATTTATTATTTACTGCAAAACTGATTTTTGTTTTCTTATTTTTCCCTAAAAATGTGTTTCATGTAGAAACGCCTAAATTAACTTAAAATGTTATTTAACATCACTGAATGTGAATGATTCAGGTGACACCAACAAAATTCATATTAAGGGTTGGATAAGGTAGAAATAGCTCCTTGGTGTATTGCAGGTTACCACTTTTTACAGCGGTATAATTTACCCACATGTCGTTCCAAACCTATTTGCTGTTATTTTTTGCTGTGGAACACATAAGGACAAATTCTGCGTAATATACAGTACACGCAACTCCTTTACATTCAATGACTGTTCATGTGTCAATGCATTTGTGTGAGGAACCTAACCTAACCTAGTCCCCTAACTTTAACCAATTAATAACATTCTAAGACAGTTCTTTTTAGGTTTTATTATCTAAATCATGCATTTTATTCAGTTAACCATGGTATAGTCCTCCTTACGTTAAACATCTAAATTCTTCTTTTTAGATTTTATTTTGTATATTAAGCCAAATTATTTCTCATTTGGTTATTTTTTGCTAACCAATTCATAACATTCTAGGAATTTTCCTTTTAGGTCAAATTTTATTATATTATGCATTTCTGTACATAAATCATGGGATATTTACCATAAACATCTAAATCTTAACCAGAAGACACTGAAGAATTATCCTCTAAAGTTTGGAATAATGTACAGATTTTGCTGTTTTGGAAGGAAATTGGTACTTTATTTCACCAAAGTGGCATTCAACTGATAAAGTATACAGTAGTCAGGACATTACTGATGTAAAAATTAGCACCATCACTATTTGAAAAAAGTAATTTTTGATAAAATCTAGACAGACCCCATTTCCAGCACTACAACACCTTATCCTCGAGTAATCATGATAAATTGCTTATTTGGTTCTAGAAAATCCCTTGCCATTACATCAAACACAGCTGAAAGATATTTGGTTCATTAAATGAAGCTGAACATTGTCTTTGTGTTTGTTTTGAGTTGCCACATTATACAATAGACTGACAGGTCTTAAGGTCAATATTAGGTCAAAAATGGCAAAAAAGAAACAACTTTCTCTAGAAACTCATCAGTCAGTCAATCATTGTTTTGAGGAATGAAGGCGATAAAATGCTTGAAATTGGCAAAAAAAATGAATTCATACAAAGGTGTAACTAAATTTTCAAAGACAAAGCACAACTGTCTCTAACAAGGACAGAAAGAGATGTGGAAGACCAGATCTGTGCAACTAAACAAGAGGATAAGTACATCAGAGTCTCTAGTTTGAGAAATAGACGCCTCACATGTCCTCCGCTGACAGCTTCATTGAATTCTACCCGCTCAACACCAGTTTCATGTACAACAGTAAAGAGAAGACTCAGGAGGACTTATGGGAAGAATTGCAAAGAAAAAGACACTTTTGAAACAGAAAAACAAAAAGAAAATGTTTGAGTGGGCAAAGAAACACAGACATTGGACAACAGATAATTGGAAAAGACTGTTATGGATCTGAACCCCATTGAGCTTTTGTGGGATCAGCTGGACTGTAAGTTGCGTGAGAAGTGCCCGACAAGACAGTCACATCTATGGCAAGTGCTACAGGAAGTGTGGGGTTTGTGCCCATAGGTGACGTTGTTGCCGGTGATGTCTGAGCAATGACAGAGGGATTGTGCATTCCTGGTGTAAGTCAGGCAGTTTTTGTCGCCATCCTGTACCTGTCCCGCAGGTGATATTCGGATGTACCGATCTTGTGCAGATGTTGTTACACGTGGTCTGCCACTGCGAGGATGATCAGCTGTCCTTCTTGTCTCCCTGTAGTGCTGTCTTATGCATCTCACAGTGCAGACTGCAATTTATTGCCCTGGCCACATCTGCAGTCCTCATGCCTCCATGCAGCATGCCAAAGGCACGTTCACGAAGATGAGCAGGGTCCCTGGGAAACTTTCGTTTGGTGTTTTTCAGAGTCAGTAGAAAGGTCTCTTTAGTGTCCTGTTTTCATAACTGTGAGCTTAATTGTCTACCGTCTGTAAGCTGTTAGTGTCTTAACGACCATTCCACAGGTGCATGTTCATTCATTGTTTATGGTTCATTGAACACGTATGGAAAACTTTGTTACAACAATAAAGATCTGTAAAGTTATTTGGATTTTTACAAAATTATCTTTAAAATACAGTATCCTGAAAAAGCTTCTAAAGAGTTTCTATTACCTTCTAGGAACGTTCCCTATAGCTTTATTATTATATTAAGTATTTCTGTTGCTAAACCATGGAATATTTACATTAAACATCTAAATCTTAAACCAACACATACAGTACAGTAAAGTTCTTGGAAGATTCAATTTCACTTTTATTTTTAACATTTCCAGAGCGTTCTGGGAACCAAAAATTGTTTGTTGGGTTAAAGCCTATGCTATGAAAACCTGTCTGTGCCTTTTACATTAGAGAAATGGAAAATGACATAACAGAGAATGTAAACGGAAGTCAATGAAATATATTTGCACATGTCACATGATAGCCATTATGTAGTCTTGTTTTGTGTCAAACAAACCACATTTGATAACAGCATCACTTATTGTATTACCCAGCTGTGACATCTCGCACATTGGCCTGAGCAAATTTGATGGTTATTTAAAGGGAAAGCCATCGATGTTTCCTTCCTATTGAAATGAATGGTAAATCAATAAGCCTGTCTTCTCTTGTAACTCTAGTAACCTTTTCAGAACCTTTTCAGAACCTAAGAAGATTATAAAGGCAAACAGAATTATAGAAGAAGAATGTATGTGTTGTGATGTTTCATTTATTATTTACCAGCATTCATTTCAGCTTTTGTGAGTTTCTTGCTAAACTGTAGTGGGCTCACGGTAGCAAAAAATCAATACAGGACTGAAGAAGTTCACAGGCACAGCTCAATTACAGAATGAATGTCTACAGTATCTCTGCGTAACATGGATGTGTTGCCGGTCCTTCTCGCCCCCGTTCCGAATGGGACTCGAACCGACGTCTCCGGTGTGTGAGGAGGGTGCGCTAACGAGGAGGCTAAAGGCTACAGCCTCTAGCGTCAGTCGCTAGTGCACCTCTTGAGGTCAGGAGAGTGAGGTTTACACACTGCACAGCTATCTACCAGCTGGCTCCTGTTACACTCACCCCCCTAAACCTCACTCCCATCCGGGTCACGGCACCACTGTTGCCGGTCCTTCTCGCCCCCGCTCCGAATGGGACTCGAACCAACGTCTCCGGTGTGGGAGGCGGGTGTGCTAACGAGGAGGCTAAAGGCTACAGCCTCTAGCGTCAGTCGCTAGTGCACCTCTTGAGGTCAGGAGAGTGAGGTTTACATACTGCACAGCTACCTTCCTGTTACAGATGCATGGCATGGTTTTGGTTGGCTGTGTTTGCCCAGTTTGGTCCCACAATTCCTTCTGCCAGTCATCATTTGACATCAGGTTCTGGATGTGAGACTTACTTTTCTCTGACAGAACTGTGAATCAAACAGAACATATAGATTCTGGTGTATATTACAGCACATAGTAAAAATTCAATAGAACTCAAGCCAAATATAGAGAGCAAAATATCATAGAGATTTTTGACTTGGGCCACCTGGCAACCATACTAGCAACCACAATATTTAGAAAATCAATTTTCCAAGTCCATTTTCTTTTTTCAATTCATTTTCAAGTTCTCCCTCTTCGACACTGTTTCATCTTCCCATGACAAATCTTTCAATGTCAACACAATGCCCGTTATGCACCACATTGCCTCCGAGCCACGTGCACTCCCTGCTTTTGTATAAGATGCACATAAAGAAGCACAATAAGCCAATGTTTACAAAACCTCTTGAGCTTTTCTTACTCTTACTGGAGCTTAGGAGAGGGACATGCTCACAAACAGCACTGACGCAGGTACGACGCAGAACACTGAAACAAAGGCATTATTCTGACCTCTAT